>JAEDXX010000241.1:0-123654 GCA_021725515.1 Epicauta chinensis
CACGAACAATGTTGTTATTACAACAGAAAAGCTTAAAGTTTGCATTTTTTACAAATAAATTGAATTAACTACCTTCGTTGTAACATTCTTTAATTAGATTCAAATTTGCTGCAGAAGAGAATCCGGCAGCAATGCTCCACGGTAGCAGCAGCGGTATCTCAACAGCTCTCTTTATGAGTATTGTGCTAATTGTAACAATAAATGTGACTGTATCGTGGAATAGGTGAACTTTCTTGTATTTTCTTGTAAAAATTGTACATATTATGTATATAATTTATCAATTTAATGATGCAAATGGAATTTCAGCTGTCGATCCATTGAAATTAATGATCCGATACAATATTTATTCTTAAAAGAAATCTTTGTAATTGTGTATGTTACAATAAATATTAATGCTGAAATAACGAATATTTTCGAATTCCTCCCCAATTGTAATAATCATTGGATGCGCTTGAGTAGAAGTCAAAGTTACTTGAAAATTGATTGGGGTTCGGAGAATTTTCAATCGACTGGGCTTACAGCAGCGTCATCTTCAGATAACAGACTATACCGGAAACTGAGCTTTACCGGAGACAGAACTTTCAAGGCCTGCCGGTACCGATAAAAGTCAACTTTTTAAAATGGTTATTTTTATAAATAATTTAAGCGAATGTGCAATAAGAATGTTTGCAAATTACAATTTTAAAATGTGGGTAGAAACTTTGTTCCAGTGTTTTATAACTAGAAATAAACGATTTCTAAACGGCTGTCATATTGGTAGATGAGCCGAACAACAAACTTTTGCTCCGTGTAAAACTGTAGCAGGTAAAACCTCGAGGTAGATCCAAGTAAATAACGATCGTTATTTACTTGGATATCTACAGAAAGAATTTGGGAAATATTTCGCATTTCTCCTAAACATTTGGCCAAATAAAGACTGAAAAGGTTGAAGCTTTCGAGCTTCCGAGGTTTTCAATCGTATTATATCGACACAGAGATTATAACAAACTATAAATCACTCAATAAAATGAAAGTTTTTCACATTTCATAACGGTCTACCTAAAAAGCTGCCCAAAGCTTTATTTTCTTTTTCTTTACTATTTCTATTTAAAAATACTTTTGCACACGCAATCGCAAACTTTATTTTGAAGAAGTATTTGTTGGCCAAAACAAAACAAATATTTAATTCTGACTCATATCCTGATTTTTACCCCAACTACACTCGATCTAATATTAAATATGCTTCAAGTACCGAAATTTCAACCTCAATAGAAAGCGATTCAGAAAGTGACAATGCTTTGAAAGAAAAAAAATACAAAAGGAAGTTGGCAAAAAAAGGAAGATCGCAAAAAAAGGAAGATAAATGGAAACGTAAGGTGAACAAGAAAAAAAGGGTTGAAGGGAAATCTTTTATAGGGGTACACAAAAAAGCAAGTGCAATTTAAAATATTTGACGATTCTGGTAAACTACAACAGTTAACAGCATTCGATACTACTTGTGACAAAGAACAACAGGAGATTTTCATTGTGGGACAAATAGCTGCAAAAAAAAATTCAGGAAAGAGGCCTAAGGTGTATAGAGGGTTCAAACGCACTATCGCTTGTATCTACTTATAAAATAAAATGATAGGAGAGTGTGAAAAAGTTTTTTCCTCATTATATGGTGTGAGTAAAAACGAGTCGAACTTATTATCAAACTTGCAAAATAATGGTCTTGTTTCAGACATGAGAGGTAAACGCAAAAATAGAATAAATGAAGGCATAATCTATCAAATTGACTTTCATATTCAATCTTTTCCAAAGAGATCGTTCCACTGCAGGCGTAACAAAAACGAAAAGAAATATTATTAGTCTCCGAAATTAAATATGCAAAAAAATGCATAAAATGTATCTTGAAAAATACGACCCTGGTATTCACATTACCATGCAGAACTAATAATAAAACCTCAAGTAACATACGACTTTTTCTGTCGCCATTTTATTACAAAAAAATAACAATTCTTTTGAAAAACCGAAAAGTGACACGTGCCAAATTTGCGACAAACTCTACAATCGTGTTTCTGTAGAAAATGATCTAGATGTTATGAAATAGTTATCAGCCGAAAAAGCAGCCCATGAAAAGAAGGCCAACTACTTTTACACCAAAATGAAAGACGACATTGCAGAAGTTAAGGCAACTGACAATCAAACAGAACGATTGGTATCAACAAAATATGTCTTTTTCTCACATACCAACAGAAGATGTGTTTTTCAAACGTCACCTTTGAGAATATAATTTCTATATCTTTTCATATGAAATTAGTACGACCAAAAATTCCAAAAAAAAACAAAGAGATAACAATTAAATACGCCAGTTTAAAACACATAACAATTAATTGTATCACAATAACTGGATAACAATATTCATATTTTAACGATTAACAGATTATAACACCACGAGAAAAAATTGTAAAAGATTGTAAAATTGTAAATAGATGTATAAATAGTAAGATAAATCCGACAACATCAAACATACGTACACTTAACTGTAGTTCTAGAAATTGACAATAGGGCCTGAAGATGGTGTTATAACACCGAAAGCGGTTGCCCAATAAATTTCAATAAAACTCTTTGGAAGTGAACTAAATATTCTTATATTAATTCACCAAAGATGGCATCAAGCAATTATTTTCTACAGGGTTTGCAGACTTTGAAAGACATTCTAAAAGTAAATTTTTGCTATATTATACGTCCAAAGATCTATTTAGTATCTCTAACTGAAAGAAAATCGATGACTGAATGAGTATTCTCCATTCTTTTATTAATACTCTGACAGAACACAATCTATCGGTCTTTACCGTTCTAATGCAAGCATACTTATTACTAACTGCATACGAATAAAGAACAAAGCACAAAGAGAAGACTATACACACCGCGAACGAAGCTGTTTTTGTTTTTTATCACGAAATAAAGATATAACCAAATTAATGCTTTTTCCTACAAAACAAACCATTTTAATCAAGCAATATTCAAAGTAGATTTAATTTATTTAATCAGTTGAAACCTAAGCCTTAATTTCAATATTTCTAATTTCAAAAATGACAAATTCTCAATTAACACCCTTACGTTATGTAAGGTACTTCTGTACAAAATTTCTCGATTCTAGGCTTAAGCTGTGCATCGTCTGTCAGTCCGTTAGTATTAGAATTTTATTATGATGTATCGATCGTTTATATTGCAATATTTGTGGATGCGCCAAGCCACAAGTCAAGGCAGTTTGGTAAATGACTTGGAATTTCTATGATTTTTCATCGCTAGATACAAACAATAAAACTTTCAAAATTTTCATAGTGGTATAGTGTTACGACTATAAAAGAAATTGAGCAAAGGATCTGCCTTTTGCTCTACAGAAGTCGGCTTTATTGGAACTTTTCACAAATAATAGAGTTCGATATTATGATTATAATTTTTACGTTAAGCACAGGAGAAAAAAGAATCAAATTCAATAACAAAGTAAAGTCACGATTGATTAGACCTTTACCTTCTATAGCCTCAACAGCAACCAGAATTGATTTTAGATAATATTATTTATAGTCTTATTAAATCATAAGACTATACAGAGCGCACCCCACAGCGCAAATTTTGTTCTCTACTTAATAGAAAGCATTCGAGAGCAGTCCTACCAAGTGATCAATCCACTTATGAATAATTTCAAAAGACACATTTGAAAGTAATTCAATTGGGTTTTTGAAAAAAAATTCATAAATCAAAAGATCATATATAAGATTTATAACAAAACCATTGTTTTGTTTTTATTTTTTTGTTATAATTAAAAAGTTATAACTAATAAAAAATAAACCTTTGGACTCACAAGTATTGAAGACGCACGGGCAATTCCCGGACCAACCCGACCGCGGGTGACCTCATATTGTTAATTTCTACTCTATGTAGTTGATATAGTTATTTACTTTATAATTAAAGGACGGATATCTGCTCCAAGATGGAGCAAGGCAAATTGCAGTCTCCTGACAAATTCGTATAGAGCGTATTGGCCACAGCTGTTGTACTTGCATAGTCTATATTTTCTTGTAAAACGTTTTTCTTTACAAATAGTGTCCGAACTACTCCGAACGCAGCGAAGCAGTGGACTAGTTGAACTGCTACCGTGACGTCGTGACGTTACGGCGAAAAAACAGGTGCCTAGTTGTACCGTATTTCTATGAAATTCTGATCGCTCTCTCTCATTGTTTAGAAGCAGCTCGTATGGGACAACAAACTGATGATTCTTACATAGAAAAATTTTAAAAACAATTTTTGACAAAAATAAGTTTAAAAAAAACTTTAAAATTGTGAACACATTTTTGTTGATTTACGTGTCTTTTCTTATAAATTTATGTAAATACGTGCATTAAAATTAAACTACGCCAATGGTGCATTTCGAGCGTTGTAATTCTAGCCAAATGACTTTCAATCCGCCCTTTATTTATAATGTGGGAAAGTGACATTTTTCACAAGAGCGTATTGTTTGGATCACGAGGCCGAAATTTAAATTCAAATTAACCGAAATTAATTTAAATTGGATCACTGGGTATAATTAATATGTAATTTAATTGAAGATCAAGGATCATTTCAATTCTCAGTTTTTTGTTTATTTTTTTTTTCTTATATTCCAAAATTCAATCTGTGTATTTATGAATTGTTAAAAATGTGTGGTATTAAGAAAGAAAATTGCGACGATTTTGTCCCATCATTTGAACATCATTTTTATTATCCCCCAGTAGTAACTAAAAGTCACTAGTGACACTTTTCTCTGTATCTATTCCCATTAACAAGACACAACAAAAACAATCTGCTACGTGGTGGGGTAAGCAGAAACTTTATGAGAAAAAAATTATGTGAGGACAACAATATTCTTTAAGTAATAAACAGCACAGTTAAGTAGTGTTGTCAAATCAAAATCTAATAAGTTCTAGAAAGTTAATAGATTCAACTGGAATTATATTAGAGAGAAATTCTCATTTTCATGCAACATAAAAGAAGGAAATTCTACAAATTACTACTGTCCTGACAATTGTTTCGATCAGGATAATCGCTCTTGTCAGCACAATGTTCCAATAGAGACGACCTGATTAGAACTGTCGTCTTTCCCAAACAAACTGGGACAATTTAAAATTACGATCATCTGCAATTGAATCATTGCTATTAGCAATTAAGGAAAAATAAAGAGAAAAACTAATATATCGATTGTTTGTAAGACCGAAAATGATATATCGGATAAAAACAGCTGCTTCTATTGAATTACAGCTAATCACACTTGTAAGCACAATCTTTTTATATTTAGGGCTTTTATTAACGGTCTACGTCTAGGAGATTTTCTTTGAAATCAAAATTGGATACGGGACAATCTTTAAAACTCGTAAATCCCTCATTTTGTCAAGAATTGAAATCATGATTGTAGGTACCCGTATTTCTTGTTCGGACGACCTATTCTCTACCGAATATCGATTTGTTGTTGATTTGAAGGTCAGTGAACGTGCTTGAATACGAACGAAAGAAAATAACAAGAATTATTAAAAATTTCAAACGATTAATTGATATTGTTGGAAAGCGATTAGAATTCTTGGAAAACCCTCCAACTTAACCCTCTTGAACCCGTGATGTCTTAATAAGTTATTTCAGGGCGAGAGAGAGCTAACAAGATAATAAATAACTATCTAGTCCCGAAAACGACCCTAATATATCCGAGGGTCATTTATATAATCTATCGTCTTGTATAATATATTCATGATCGATCTCAATTTTGACATGCATCTAAAATTTTGCAAATTTCTAAAAACTAAAAAACTACTAATCGAGTAGACGACTATATCTATTTGCAGACTAGAGTCTCGTCAATCACTCGCCCTTTCCTAACTAAAAAAACAGTTTTTGTATGTAAATGCTAAATGTAAATCCCCACGTGATTTGATTTCACAGTCCGTCTGTCAATGTCCTATGTAGTGCGAAATTTGATATCAACATTCACCACACAGACATCCACATTAAGGCTTTATTGTGATTCTAATGGTCCAATAAATAAGGGGTGACTGTTATAAAGCAAATGTGCGACAAGATCCCTTGTTACGCCCTATAACACACCACTATGAATTATTGACAAGATGACTAATGTTGTTTGGCTTTAAATGGGATTTAAAATATTTAACTTACAACAAATAGCTGAACTGTTCAACAATATTTTATTTGAATAGAATTTATAGGAAATCCTTAGATATTTGACTGAAAATCCCCCAATATTGCTCCTAGAGGATCAATTTTATTTATTATTGAAATTGTTTTTGTAGCCGAGAATCATACTCTTACAATCTGTTACCATTAGTCAGTGGCGTGCGGTGACATTTACTGATAAGGAAGCTGTGTTTCCACAAAGATTATAAATATATAAATATATATTAATAAGTTTAGAGTGCATATTATTATCGTTATTGATTTCACTGATATTATCACCTACGAAACATTCATTAGGTCTAGAACAAAGAAAAACTAATACCTTAACACAAATCTAAAATAAACTTGATGGTGTTTCGAAAAAAAAAATTAAGGTTAAGTTTATTGTGAAAACATTCAAAAATATGAAAATATATTCCACATATGAATATGTAAATTAATATTTTTTTCTAATTAATAGAATTTTTAAATATAAATAAAATTATAATTTAATCTAGATCTGTAAAAACATGTACATAAAAATAATAAAATATCTTTTGATTTCTAACTCTGAAAACAATCCACTTGATCCTTATTGTTAGACAAATATTTCCCTAAAAGTGGCTAATGCATAGAACCCTTGGAAGCGGTCTATAAGATTTTGATGTGCAGCATCCACGAGCTATGCCATGTGAAGATGGTGCTCTGAAAAGCGCATGCGCGGATATATATAATTTGCTTACTTTAAACGACACAAGTATTATCGCCGTGGAAGCTGCCTCGTATTTAACAATACAGCGCTTCCATGGGGAATATACAAATAGGAATCTGTATTCGAACGTACATGTAGTACAGAAATTTTTTATAAAATACATAATTCAGATATAATCAAATATTCATTTTAAATAATTTGTACGTTAAAATATAAAAGTAGGTAATCACGGAATATGCATTTATATCTTAGAAAATACAAGGGAAGCGGCGCTTCCACAGCTTCCATGGACTGCACGCCACTGCGATTAGTAACGGTCGAACAGATTTATATTTTAAGTGGCTCAAACATTTCTTCAGCGACATATGTATACATTCGAACTTCTATTATGATTGGATAAAACATGTCGACTTTTATAAAATTGCTAGTGTTAAAGAAATGGTCTTGTCAATGATGTTCCATATGGAAATTTGTTGTTCAACACTTTTATACCGATGTCTGTTCGTCGAGTGGAAAGTTGGAATAAACACCGTCGCTCTCAATTGCTTATCGTTGAATTTTTAATCAGATATTCGGCAAAAACAGTAGGTAATTTATTTACCACATCGTAAGAGGACATATTCTATATAAATTAATCAAATTGAAGTCGGTTTGTGCACTGATAAAAATAAAGTTTTTTAACAAATACGCCATGTATTTGAAACTACTACATTTAAACATTTGAGTAGAGGCAGGTGCGATATTTAGCTTATGATAGGAATATTCTTGTCAAAAACAATGTGTTTGAATGAAAGAAATCTGAGGTCAATATAGACAAATAAACGATGGAGCTAGGTACGTCCATGTACTTACCAGAACTAAATATAAATTTCAAATGAATACTAGTTTACGTTGATTTAAGTAAATAATTTTTTATTAATTTCGAAGAGTTTCTTGCTAATTTTAGTAAAACTGCCATAGATGGCCTCAACGTTTTAAGTCGTTTGTAGCTGTAGTACTTATCACAATAAGTAATATTGAAAATACAATATTTACAATTATCATGAAAATTGAAATAAAATTCATTTATCATGAAAGGGGTGGTGGCTGTAAAAGTGATAAAAGGTCGTTTGAAGTCAGTCGTCTCCCATATATTTGAAATAAGTTACTTGTTTCATTTTGATAAGTAAATTATAATAAGACAAAATCTATTATTATAGTCGAGAATTCATATGAAATTGAAATAACATGGTAGGCATATTTATTTCAGACAATCAGTGCCGCAAATAAGCGAATATCATGACGAAAATTGAAAAAAAAATGTGTAGATTATAGATTGTTGTAACTATTTCTATGTTTATTCAAATTCTCAAGAATATGGATAAAATATATTATTTTTTTGACTTGAATTAAATTATTGTTATAAGGCAAACATAAGTAGTCCAAATAAATCAAGATTATATTAACTCAATCATATATATTTTTAGTAAGTTGCATGAGAGAACCGGCAGATTAACATATTTCCGTTATCAGAGGTACGAGCGATATACGCAATATCAATATCTGACGCGCTCGAATATGTCTATGTGACAGTTTTTTTTACACTTTTGAAAGTCTGTCGACGCTCCCCCCACCGTTAAAAGGGTATACATCATATAACATTTTTTTCTTCCCATCATCTAATTATCATTTTCCATAAGTCTCAACGACGCTCGAGAAAATCACCATTTAGCCTTCGGGCCTCCCCTACTATTAACCATCGAGGCACTATCTGAGATACTGAGATTACTTTCTTTCCTGGTTTTTGGACAATACATCGCCATATTAACGTTGTCTCTCCTTTGATTTCACATTATAAACAACAAAATAATTTAGGATCGTTGACAATACCTGGGTTAGTCAACGACATACGAGATACATACCAACTGTTAAAATCCTACGTTACCGTCTAATGTCTCGAGTGGGTAGAGTAGCACTTTACGCACTACAGGGGAAAGTTTAGGAAAATGTCCCTCATAGCTAAATAAATAAAAACAAATGCTAGTTGCAGTTGGGAAATCCTAAACTGTATAAATAATTAATGTGAAAACTTATTAATAGAAAATTAAAAAAATAAAATAAAATATAAAGAAAGTTTTATGGGAGAGTATTGGAAAAATCTTGTACTGCTACTGTACACGGTGGTAAAGTCACTGTGCACTAGCAGATTTAGCTTAATCGGCCTCAGCCTTTTGATCCAAACTATCTGCTCGTGGAATAAAGTACAATAATTTTTGTTTAACTTGTATGGGGTTTTTTTACGGCGAGATAAAAGCTGCTTTAGCTAACTGTAACAATCAACAATATCTCTACAGTAAACTTTGAAGTATAGTAGAATAGAAAGAGTAAACCTAATTGCCAATAGATAGGCCAGCTCGGCCAGTTGGAGTAATTTTAAACGGTATGCTTAAATTTCAGCTACAAATGCAATTTATATGATTTGCCTTACGAAAATTTGTCCCCTTTATTATTATTGTATTTCAAGTATTGTAATATAAGGTAAGCTAATACAAATTTCATCTTATTTCAGAATATTTTGTATATAAAAATTATACAATCCAACTCTGATTTTGATTATTTGCCTCTTTTACAATTACTAGTGAGCAACATTAACACTAATGGCAATTAAAAGAACAAGAAACAATACATCTTAAAATCTTCCTGCAGCCAATGTAGCCCCTATTACAATTATAATGGTCTGTACTGTTGAAACTAGTGAAAATAACAACAAAAGAGGAACACCACAAACAAAATTATAATAAAAACAACAATCGGACTGATTGCAGCAGGCCATCCTTCCGGTCCCTTTCTAATACCGGGCTGAATTTGTGCAAGTTGGTTGGTTCCTCAACAACAATAATAATAATTATGGCATCGTTTGGTTTGCTTGATAAATATGGAAAGAACAGTATTCCACCTTAGTCAATTCTTAATTTTGTTTTGATGTTTTGTACTTAAGTACTTAATATTTCTTTAATTTAAAATACACAAGGGACTAAAATAGTTTTCATATTTCGATATATAAATTATTACAATGATCATGTTCATTATTTGTGACATGTGCTTCACGAAACAACTTCGAAAACGAATCGCCGAGAAACAACCGCTAAGACTTTGCCTCGTTGACTTGTTAATGACCTTCACCATATAATTATGGTTTGATATAAGACAATGTGATAATGCGTACATTTACTTTATTTAAGTAATGGGGCCATTGAAAGGAAATGTAATGAATACACGTACATCCGGATCATGACAGCGACTCTTAGTTATTTTCAGGAGGCAAGATGATGAGAGAGAAGTCGATAAAATGCTGTCTTCAAATATGTAAATGACACAGTAAATAGAAAGTGGGTTCTTCCACATAATATATATAGTACCTCGTTTTTATATCGATTTAGATGGAATTTTAGATAATGTACAGGTACGCTTGTGTCCTTTCAGTATATTATCTGGAATTACGCACAATATTAAGGTTTATGCGTCGAAATTTTAAACATCCTTAAATATGAAAAATTTCAAATAATAGAATTTGAAGAGTCTGAAGTGGATCTCACGTATGGGGAAAATCGACGTTTTTCTTGGTATACTATCAAAGCCGTAGGATAATGAATAATCTCGAGAATTTGAAGAAATTAAAGGATCTGGACAATTTGCGGAACGTGAAGAATTTAAAGGACCTAAGGGTCCTAAAGAATCTGTAAAATATGAACATCTAAAGAATCTAGAGTGTTTGAAGAGTCTGAAGCATCTGAATCATTTCAAATATCCTTAGAATTTGAAGAGCCTAAAGTGGATCTCACGAGTGGGGAAGATGGACATTGTTCTTGGCATAGCATCGAGCATTGATCATGAAAACTTGAAGAACGACTCTTAGTTATTTTCAAGAGCCAAAATGAGAGAGAAAAGTCAGTAAAATGCTGCCTTCAAATATGTAAATGTTGACTACATTATATATACCTCGTTTTGATATCAATTTAGATGGATTTTTATGTAATCTACAGGTACGCTTGTGTCCTTTCAGTTCATTATCTAGAGTTAAGTACCTAGCGTTGCCGGCAGAGTTTATATGCACCAAGACTGATACGACTCTCGTGATTACCTAAAAATTAGCAGTGCTGGATGATCTTTTGCCAGTCTTGAGTACAAAATAAAATGCTGAAGCCATGCAATAAATAAAAGTCATCTGCATTGCATATTTTGTTAGGTAGAATGTGTACGACAATTAAATTGTCATAAAATATGTCAGATCCGTTGAAAGCATTGATACGATTCAAAAAAGTTAACTCTGGTGTCGTCAAAGAAATTTCATAAAATTCTAGTACCAATCTTTTCCATCTAGCTCAAAATTATGAATGACTTTGTTCAGCTCTGCGAATTGAATAACAATGTTGCGAACTTTCTTTAACGTTAATTCGTAAAAAGTTTGCCACATTTTATAATATAATCTTCCAGTTCTGAATTTTGCGTTTTGGAAAACATTGACTTCCTGTCAGTACTAAGCAGCTTTGTGACTGGGATATTTTTCTTCAAATGGTCAAAAATTGTAGAGCCAATTTAAAATTTAAAAATAATAAAAAACAATAAAACGGTAAGGGTAAAAATAATCTTTATTATCAACTTTACTCCACTTTCCCCTAAGTGAAATTTTAATGTGGAATAAACATGCTAGCCTAGATAAATAACAACACTAATTGGATCTCCACCTTTCCAAACGTTCGCACGTTCATTCGATAGAAGGTCTAAAAGAACAAATCTCGAGATAACCGACACGGCGTCGTCAGAGACACTCCTGTATGCACAGCAAACACGCAGAACAATACACCTTTGCACTCATCAGCTTTTCTCTGTATTAGCATAATATAAAAGTATCTGCCCCTGCCGGCACCCAATAAAGACTTACGTGGAAGAATTATATTGACAAAAAAGATTCAGCATGTCCCTAGTCAATAAACTATTAATCTACAAGACACTTATCAAGCCTATTTGGGTATATGCAAGCTAGCAATGGGAGTGCACAAATAATAAAAATACAGAGAAGCCCATCAGAAAGTAACGAACCTCTACACAAAGATCTAAATATGCCATAAGTCAAAGATGTAATGAAAGGAAAAAGCGTCAAGCATCACAAAAAACTGGCATAGGAGAATATATGACATATAAAAATCAAGTTTTATCAACTATTTTGTTTCATTTTCGCTTCCTAATTCAAAATGCAGTCAAAATTACGTTTTGCGCAATTTACCTTAAAGATGCATTACTTTATATCAGTTTAGTGTCGTGATATGGCCACATCTGATGAGTTATAACATGCGAAAGTTATGAAATATTGGTGTAAGCCACGCTGCAATAATCTTCAACTTGTTTTAGTCTCAACACAACACCTTCCAACAATAATTGTTGAAGTAAGTCCCTGTGCAGCCGTAGAGAGTTTACGTTAACTTTATTACACATGTCTTCACCATCAATTATGAACTATTGAAATGTTATTTTAGTACAATTATTTAAAAAAAATAAATCGGAAAAATATGTATTAATTCAACTATGGGTGACATCGAATACAAAATCTGCATGTAATCAGAATGAATAATGCAGTTTACCACAACAAAAGCATCAAAATAAGAGACGTAGAGGCTCTAATGGTTGACAAGCTCCAGTTATATTGTGATCTGATAATATCTCAAAGCCGTTGGAAGCTTGAATTCAACGAAAAACCCCAAAGAAGATTAAGCACAGGGACGCATGAAAACAAAAATAAACACTGAACGAGACAACTTGCGCTTCGTCAGCTCAGTGTAAATTAAATAGAAATTCCCACATTTAAACCAGGCAAGTTGCTTTGTTGTTTAACATACAGTTGAACAATAGTATGCAAATCGACGACAATGAGCTGTATCGTTACACATGTACTAATACCTAGAAACAAGCCTATAACTGGGTTTAAACGGAATATAACACCTAACATGCCATACACTATTGTTATCCGCCTCATAGACGATGTATAATAAACATGCAAATAAGCATTCCGAATGGAAATTGATGTTTATTCAAAATTCTACAATTGTGCAATTATATTGGCCAATTGAAGAAAATTCTGTTGCTATAAGCGTCTTTGTTTCCCCCCGCTTTGTTTTATACCAATTTTCTAGACCAAACATTGGTGATTTATAGTAAACGGTATTGGCCACCGATTCGTAGTAACTAAATCAATGCAAATCAGAATATTAAAAAAGTTGGACGAAGTAAACATGTCGAACATAGTAGGAGTAATATATTTCGGAAGTTTTAACGCTACTCTGACATCAGCAACAATTTCCATTTTGATGAAAAACGAACGAAACGTCTATTAAATTATCTATGTAAATATTTGTTCATCACAGATGCTTGTTCGTAAAATTTTCGATAAATCACATCCACACCGTCAAGCAATTAACACGCCGATAACGCCACACAACCTGCTACATCTCCATAAGATGAGGGCGGTTTTGGCATTAGAACCATTGATAACGTACGTTATATCTTGTTGAAGAACTTTTATGTGTTGCTGGATGATCACATTGATTTACACCACACAGATAATACCGATTTGATCATAAGAGTATAAAAGAACAAAATCCGTATAAAAGATTCTTTCAGTTGTGTGTGTAAAACTATTTTTGGACCGATCTAATTTCCTGAAGTGTAGGAATGCGCCCAAAGGGCCACCAGAATCAGTTTAAGCATCTCTCTGTAAAGCTGTGGAATTTTAAAGGTATCGACTTAATTTTCCCTTTGACCGCACTACTTCACAAACATTCCGATGATGGCATTACCAATACATCAAAAGTATTTTGTTAATAATTCATAAAGATCTCAGCTCGTCTACTCATCTACATCGAGTCACGTAATTTCAAAACTTTCTCGACGTCACACATTGATATCGAGTGTCGGCGAGTCCACCAGCTCGCCATCTTTGATCCTGCAACACAACTTCCACGAAAATTACTTATTGTAATCAAGAATTCAGGCGCAAAGTAGGCAAATTAGCTGATTAAAATGCTGGACATCGACCCTGACGAAGTACTCTAACTTTTCATTTCGCTTAGACGACAAAAAGGCGACAATAATATAATTTCTGAACACAATAGAAGAATTCTCGAGTTTACGAGATTACCATATTCTGACAAGATTTATTTAAATATATAGCAGCAATTCTCGCAAGATTCATCCAAAACAATAAAACCGAATTGTTTCCTGTATGTTGTGTAGTTTTCAGTAGTTAACAATACAAAACCGCTACGTTGACGAGAACGTAGAGCGGATGAAATACTGTATTGTTGTCCAAATTCAACTAATTCGTTGTCGTTTTACGTATTTAATCAGGAATTGTAACATTATGTAGCCACTTGTTAGGGGTCCTTTCGTGACAAATTCCAAACAGAAGATTTGTCGTTGTTCCACCATTATAAAAAGATCTATTCTAGTTAATCGATCAACTTCACCAGCAACAAGACTGATTGCGAGTGGTATCAACGCATACAGAATATAGTGTCACCAGTTATACAACTGAAAGTAAATGGTTACGGATTCTACCCATTATTTCCATTTAAATGGAATCTTACAATTCCCTTTATTGTAGCGTGTCTCTGTTTATTCATCCTGTTATTTTCTCAAATATTATTCCACAAGTGCCTCCTCGAACATATATAGAGGCGGTTCAAGTATACTTACGACGGCACAATTCTATCCTGTTGACAAATGGTCTTGGGAATCGGATATGTAGATTTACTAACATGCGGAGGTTGAAGAAGTGAACATTCATCTATTCTGTAAGCGAGTCAGAAGCACTAATGGGACCATATAGATTTTTTTTCCTATTGTGTTCAATACATTACTCTCTGTCGATATAATTAATTAATTAAGTAATTAGTTAATTAATAATGCATTTGGTTTATCAAGCGTAATATTGAATACATTGGAAAAATCTCAACGTTGTGCTTAAACAAAGAGAAATCCTTTATATGATGTATCTAGGTAATTCAATTTTACAAGAGGCAATAATCCCATGAAAACAACAATTTTAATAATAACAGCAGGAAATTGTTACTTTTTTGTATTTGTGTCTATTTAAATTGTGTAACGTAATTGTAAATAGCATAGTCCAACGTTCTGTTCCTGTAATTTCATTTATTGTCAGCATTTTCTATCCAATTTTCATTTTGAACAAGAAACGTTTCAAAATAGACGCACAAGTACTGTTAACTGATAATACCATTGTTACTAAGAAAATTGAACAGAACTTTCTACGTTGCTCTACAGTAAATACATTTTTATTTTTAAAACTTTACAGAACTTTTTAAATAATCAACAATATTGGATGTTTAGACAAAAAATGGAACGGATTTACAAATATACTGGTGAATATAAGACCGAAGAAAAAACAGAACTTTATTAGTTTTTTCGAAGTGGATGAGCCAAACTTTCGTGCGAAATAAAACAAAGTTTCTACAATTTTTAAAGACAAACAGCTGTGTTGGGCGCAATTACCAAATAAGAAAATTTCTAGAGAAAATCAGTGTTAACTGAGACGTTCAGAAACTAATGAGATTAAGTACATTCAACAACATTCACTTAATGAAAGTTTGTATTACGTTTATTTATTAAGGCTTTTATTTGATTAAAATTGACAAAAACAAAATATTTACAAACAGTCACTTTGACTTCTCTAAACACACTGTTAGAAATGATTCCAGGCACCTGACCAGGTTTCGAACAATTTGCCCTGTTTGATATTGGGCCCCGAGAAATCGCCCCGACTATTTGCCCGATCAGAATGTAACACTGTTTGCGAAGGCCTTGGCTGAAATTTCTGCTAGGGTAAACAGTCGGGCGACCACTTGGTAGAACAAAGTAAAACCTATTGGAATGTAAATTTAGACCGAGTTTGGACAATATTGTTACTATTATTATTCGTATTATTATAAATAATAACGTCTTGGTTTCCAGAAGACGACAATTTATTTATAACAATGTAAAATACAAAATGATGACCACTATAATAAGCAAGAATAGTTTTTAAAATAGATGGCTGATCTCTCGACGAAGACGTGTCGTAGGGTTCACTTTTGACTTTGGTGCTGGCGCCCCCCGGGTGGGGATGATCATGATGTATGATTGAGTGTATGGTATGAAAGGGAGGAGGGACGTGATGACATAGTGCTAAACAGGCGTTTCTCCAGTGTGTGAAGGAGTTTTTTAGCCGGTAGGAGTCCGGCACTACCACTCGACACGGGTGGTGTCCATGAGGATTTTCCCCTTCAATACGTTAAAAACAAAGGCTTTGGTGCTGGCAGTACTCGGCAGTCAGGTCTTCTGATCTAATGTCGAAGCATGATGATGTTCTGGCAGGTCAGATCTATATAGAACTTAAGTTAGTCAGGTGCTCGCGAACTATATCCGGCCTGCCATCTAACGGAAACTTGTCGGGATACATTTAGTCTCTACATATAACCGATTAGGCTTATATAGTCGGGTTTTCGACTTTCTGCCCGGTAAATTGCCCGATCAAGTAAAACATTGTCGGGATACTTATATTTAGTCTCTACAGATACCTGATCAGGCTTACATGCTCGGGTTTTCGACTTTATGCCCGGCAAGTTGCCCGATTGGATAAAACATTGTCGGGATACTTATGTTTAGCTTACCCGATCAGGCTTATATGATTAGGTTTATTATATTTTGCCCAGTCAGTTGCCTGATCGGGTAAATATTTTCCAGTATTCATGGCTTCGACCTCGTCAGGCTCCCGACGGGGCATAGGAGATCGACCTAACAAAATTCTGCCCGGCCAGTTACCCGGTCTGGTGCTCTGCTCATGTAATGTGGGCCTAATAATCAGCCCAGATTAGTCACCTAACTGGATTCTCGTTAATCAGGTTAATAAAATTGGCCCCAATCTGGCACCTTTTAGGGTTCATGAAATCGGGCCCTGTTTTCATTCCCCGATCGGGCGCTGGTCGAATGTCGGGCAATTCCTACCAGGGCAGAGGAACGATAATTTCAGGTTACTATAATAAGGCGGTGTCTTTGAAGCAATAACCAAAATAAATGATTATTAAACTACCGCTACTAATAACAAATCCTTCTTCCGACATTTAGATGGTTCAGATTTTTCGCACTTTCATATTCCTCAGATTTTTCAGAGCCTTCAGTCTTCAAATTCTTCGGAATCTTCTGATTCTTCAAATTCTTTAGTTTCTCCCGATTCTCCAGTATCATACACTTACGAAGCTGTGCCTAAAAAAAATCATATTCTCAAAATCCACTTCATATACTTGAATTTTTCAGATTCTCCAAATTCTTTTCATTTTGAAAATTCTCGACTATCTTCAGATTCTTTGGTATCCGACATCTTCGATTCTATACATAGAAAAATGTCGAAGCAAAAACCGTATCAGATGCTTCAAATTCTCCAGATTATTCATTATTCTGCATCTTTTCCATAGTTAAGATCCACTTCAGACTCTTCAAATTCTTCAGATTCCTTAAGTTCTTAAAATTTTTCAGCTTCTACAAATTCTCCAGATTATTCACTAAAAGCATCGATTTTTCCTATTCGTAAGATCCTCTTCAAACTCTTCGAAGGATATTACAAATTTTTCGTATGCTTTAGATTCTTCAAACTCTTTAGATTCGTCAGATTCTTCAAATTTTTCAACTTTTACGGAATCCTCAAGCTCTTTAAGTCCTTTAGATTTGTCAAATTGTGCAGATTCTCCAGATTATTCCGTATCCTGCATCTTCGATATTATGGCAAGAAAAATGTCGATTTTCCTCATATATAAGATCCATTTCAATCTTCAAATTATAAGGATATTTGAAAATTTTCAGATGTTTCAGATTTACTTTCTGGATTCTTCAAATTCCTTAGGCCCGCTAATTTGTTTAAATTCTGCAGTTTCTCCAGAGTCTGCAGTTTCTTCAAATTCCATCTTAGATGTTCTCTGTACGCAAAATTCAGATTCTTCAAATTTTTCATATATTTAAGATTCCTGAGATTATTCACATTCTCCAGTATTTTCACTAGGTCCACTCCATATCACGTCTGCACTAATTTATCTGTCTAAACAAGACTGAAGAATACATTTCCGAACAATTGAATGCAACGATAGTTCTTAAGCAGGAATAATAAATATTGCCCATTTTATCTAAAATACAAGAATCCTTGAAAATAAATAGAGATTAGCTAATACAACTGCTTGACAACTCCGATTTTATAGATAATCAGATAATTAGTCAATTCGTGGTGAAACTTTAACAAATGTTGTACAATGTACAGAAAGTTTCAAGTTTACAATTAATAGAAAAACGAGTGAAAAAAATTAAATACGGAATACGACCGAAGCTCTAGAATTCCTTCTAAAACAACAAAACGTCACACTCAAGCATTATTTTGTAAAGAAATCTCCTAAATGTACAGTCGGGCATACTCCATATTCATGAAAAACATGATTACTAGACAATATAGACGAGTTGAGAAAGGAGAACGAGAGAAATCGATGAAGGCAAACAAAAAATTGGAGAAACTACTTTGTGTAGAAATGTTCGGAAATAATTCCAAAACTGTAAGGTAACAAGAAGGTTGTATGAAAGATTAAAACAATAACTATGATGAATTGTAGGAACAAATCTGCATTCGTATCGAGCGAAAATACAAATCTTAGACGTTACTTCTTGAAAAATAACTGCAGTAAAAACGTTTTACACTCTTGCATGTGTACCAGTAAATGAATAACCAAGAATTTAATATAATTTTCAATAAAAAGCGTCACGGGATTATCCAGAAAAAGCAGAGATTCTTTTGATTGATGATTGCCATTCTATCGAATCAGTACGAAGTTGAAAACAATAGGAATTGAAAATGTCTCTCTAACAAAGTATTATTGTTCCAACGAAAACAAGAGAAAGTCGATAATTTAAATCATACAAGGCAACAATCTCTATTTTATTGTATGTTATGAAATAACATCAACTAACAAAATATAATTAAACTAAACAACATTGTCTTATATATAACTAATATAATCCGCTTGTATTACTCATCAAGATAATTAAAATATTGTCACGAAGATTCATCTCTTTATCATATAGAACCTTTAATTAGTTCTAGTATGTAGGTTGACACAGTTACAACACTAATGCAATTTAGACATATGCTGTATGAGCATAAAAGCAATAAGTTGGTCAGTATTAATGAGACACACGTGTAAGTATAAGTGTGCCACTAATCGATTATACAAGGAGCTCCCCAAGAAAGATCGTGGACTTAGTGTGTTAGTATTAAACAACGCAGAGTGTTATAAGTGTGCCGACCATGAAGATGCTAACTGTGATATTGTAAGTACCTTTGTTATATTATAAATAAACCAATGTAAAAGATCTGCAAGCTACATTTCGTCACACCCTATCAATCCCCAAATGATATACAAAAATAATTAAGCTCTACCAAAGGGTAGCATGATAATATCAAAGACAGCAAATTAATCAAGATGTAACTTTAATATTAAAGTTTGTCCAAGAAATAATATCTTTAAATTGAAACAGATGCATTTCGTTTGGATTAATTTCGTTCACTCTAATTTGATCAAATAACAAAATGTTATGAATTATAATTATGTTTTATTTATTGTTTTAATAAAGAGGAAAAATATAAATTATGTTAGTAAAAGGACGGCCAGATCGTTCTTGTTGCACGACATAAAATATGAATTTATTCAAGAGATGTATGTTTGTTTATGGAAATCTAATACAGATATTTATTGCAAAAGGAGCGTAGAAATCGGTGAAAATAAATGGAATCCTTACACAATATGTATATCATCAATACACTATCTACAATTTCTATCCATCAACCTTAATATTGTACCTACATTTCAGACAGTAAAAGATCTACCACAAACCAGTGAGGTCGATATCCAACTTTCTAATAATCAAGTTCCTCAACTATTGAAGTGGCAACATTTACCCATCAAGTTCTAGATAATCAGACTTCTACTGCACCAGAATCCAGCGAACAAGCTGTGATTGGAAGATATAAGCACTCAATCAGATTCTCTATTTAAAATCGTTGAATTGCCTATTACTTATTCCCCTAAAACATCTGAGCGCAATTTAAAAAAGAAAGACTCTATTATTTTAACAAGAGACCCATTTAAAAAAAAACATGAAAAAAAAAACAGCGGAGAAAAACAGATCAGATTCTGAAAAAAGTACAAACAAACCAACTATGCAAAAGACTGAAACGTGATGATACATTCAACAATAATGGGACCAGAGAAGCAATGAAAAGTTTGAACAATATTGAAGACTTTTGTGATTTTAATCAAGAGTAGAAGCGAAAACAAAAGAAAAATGAAGACTTCTATTGTATTTTTTGTAATGAAAAATATGAAACCACCCCCTGTTGAAGACTGGATTATGTGCAATGTATGCAAAGATAGGGCTCATGAGAAATGTACTCATAAAGTAGTAAGCTGATTAATTGTACTTGCTAAGAGAGCAATAAAAGAAAGTCTGTGTAATATCGGCTATTGTATTTAGATTTTTCCAGGGGATTAATGGTTACTCGACGTTCCCCTAATGCAATTGTCGATAAAACATCAATCAACGGTTAAAATTCAAATTGTCGCTTTTGTTGCTATTCTCATATCTGTTGTGGACAAAGAGTACAAAGATTTTTGTTCTGTAACCGTGAAGAGAATGTTGAATCGAAAATTTATATACCTACGTATGATGTATTACATGAGAAAATGTACAATTTCGTTATGTTTCTGTATCGTTTTTTGGGACATGAAAAAAATCATACGGCGATCTCAGTTTTACCATATCGCTCATTCTACGGATTCGGTTCCTCGTTAATCCGGATATGGTACAATATCAGTTGTAAATAGCTCTTATTAGTAAAGACAATAACAGCACCCAAAAAAATATGAACGTAACGAATAATCCAATTTAGTTTTCTATAATTAATTGAATACGGTTAAGCTGGTTGATCATGCGTTCATTAATCCGGATTATCGAGGATTGGTTGTAAAATGAGAACATAAATCTAGTTTGTTCAAAAATTTTCGAATTTCGATCAGTTAAAGTGGCATATTTGCCTCGTCCTGACACCAATTTGTAAGACATTTACAACATGCAGTTAAAGAAGATGAAAATTCAATGTATTTTAGAGTCAACCTGAGTTACAGTACGGCTTGATTATTATTGTTGGAGACTTTTGCCACAAGTTATTCAGAAGACATGTGGCTTTTTGATAAATGAAAAGGTCAACTCTCTATATCCTATAATTCGTGCATATAGTATACAAACAATGGAGTCGCGCTAATTTTACTAAATAACAAAGTTGTTTGAATGCCGCAATTTTGTATTTTTTCAGTTGCAAAAATTATTTGAGATATAAACAGAATGTTTAGTGAAAACTAATATTCAAATGGGGCGTTTAATTACAAACACATGCTCTAGTGCAAATTTATTGCCAAGCTAATCCTAATAGATAAATTTGTCATTAAATGATTTATTTGAAGGTAATTCATTAACTATGATCTAAACAGTTGACCGCCGCAAGATAATCTAATTACAGAAATTTTTATAAAAGCAAGCAATTTCAATAAAATGATTACAAAAAAGGGAAAATCATTTACGCTCAAAGATGCGAATCAATAGACTTCTCCTAAAAATCAGTACAAAATGCAAAAATAATTGTAAAGATTTTGACGAGACAAGCGATAATCTTTATAGATAATGGCCATATTTAAAATCTTAAGCGATCATCTTGAGGCAAAAACCCGTTAAGCTTCACGTCTGAGGGCGAATAGAAGAAACTCGAAATGTGTTAGCTTAACATTTAGACAACAAAAGAAATTCCCATCAAGACCAAAAATTTTAACTTTTTACTTATTTTAGCCCATGGAGCACCTCAAAATATTGAATAAAATGAATGTTTTTCTTTTCAAAAATCTTCTTTTCTCCATGAGCTACAAATTCTACCCTCCAGCTAAGAAAAACAAAAAACAATTCGTTTTTCGCCCCACCCTATTCCACAACCGCCTCTATTCCAACATATTAAAACTTTAATGCCCGATTTAACCCCTTTAGGGAATGAATTTTCAAAAATTCTATCTTAGTGAATGTCTATATCATGAAAGGAATATATATGACAAATTTAAACTCGACCGGACAGATAGTTTCGGAGATATCGTGATGAGTGAGTGAGTAAGAAATGGTTTATATAAGTATAGAAGATTTATGTGGTCAGAGAGCCACAATCATAAATAAATTTTGTTAGGGTCCATTGATAACGGTGATTTAAAAAAATAGATTTTGAATTCCCGGCGGTCATCTAGTTCGTTTCTTAACAAAAATCCTAATCTAAAATCAAAAACGTTTAAAGCTTAAAAATTCATTAAAACCTCAGATTTTATATTATACTGTCGTTTATCATATAACGCACGAAGAATTCCAATATCGCGGTGATTTAATGTGATTTTTGAGAAGTCGATTATTGGGGGTATGTCATTCAGAGTTTAATTTCTTTGGTGATGATAATACACCGTCTTTATGCGCTTTTCGTAATACTAACAATTTTCGGTTAGATGACCTTTTTTTTCCTTATCAATCTTAATGAAAAACTTCTGGCAAAAAACCAACATTATTATTGAGTTTTCTTAATCAGATATAATGAAGTGGTAGGATTTTAGAGAAGTGTTGGTAATAAATTATGTAATAAAAAAACAATATCTGTTAAATCTATCCTTATATTTTAATAAATTTCTTGTGGGACTAGTTTCGCGCTATGCTCATCATCAGCCACAAACTAGTCCAGTCATTTAAGCAAAAAAAGGGTTCAACCTCGGAATGAGAGATGATAATAATAATAATAACACTCATAATTTATGACTATTATGATATGTACTTGAGCGATATTGTTTTTCTATATTTTTAAGTGTATGAATGCTATTTGTTCTGATCTCAATCTCCCTAGGGTGCCCAATTATAGCGGTGTCCAAGTCAATTGCCAAATCTACCAATTTATTTTGGGTATTACAATTATAATCAATTGCCAATTTGTGTCCAATTCTGAAAAAAATTACATTCGTCATTGAAAAGGCGTCGGAAAACAGTTTTCTCTACTTACACTATCAGTCTTTCTTAATTCTTCCGGTGCTCCGGTCGAAGTGTGAAGTTTCTTGCATAACATGAGTTGTGTTAATTTCTTTTGCTTAATATTATGTGGTTATCGGCTTTATTAAGTGTACTCTCGAGCAGATGGTTAAATTCAAGTTGATGTAACGATGCTGATAATTTACGATAGAGATTTAGAAGATGGTAGTTTATGCTGTCAAGTTGTTGTTTTTTCAAATTCCAATTTCCATTTGTTATTAATCTTATTATGATTAACTACAGCGAATTTATCTGTAAACATGACAAAACAAGCATTAATTTAAAAACCAAATATGCAGTTTTAGTTTTGTTTAGCTGTAAACATGACAAAACAAGCATTAATTTAAAAACCAAATATGCAGTTTTAGTTTTGTTCTCTTACAGGTTTGTTTTATGAATTGTCTGATAAATAAATTATATGTTCAGACATCGTATCCGCCTTGAGCGATCTAATTAAAGATTCTTCCGGTTGAGACTTTATCGGATAAGAGAACAGTGATGGTGGTGGTGGTGACACACAACTGCATAATTCCAATTATTCTCGTAATTTTCTTGAAGCTATTATCTAAAACTTACATCTTTGAACAATCAATTTTGCGCTTGATTCAAATTCTACTTTTATGTATTCGATTAGCTCATTTTACGTACGCAAATGGAAAACTATCAAGATTCAGTAAAATAACGAGAAATTTTAGGAAGTCGATAGATGAGCTTTCAATTTGTTTTCAACTTTAGATGAATTTCATGAAATCACGTTTTTTTGTTGGAAGGCAGAAAAGGGATTCCGCCTACAGTAACCAACACAAAAAAATCCTGCTTTTCAAATGTGATACGGAATCTTAACGTGATACGGTACGCATATATAAGCAAAATATTTCAAATCAGATCCTAGTATTTCCACCGTTACAAAACTGTCCGTTCATGTATACAAAGGCGCTTTTCTACATTCTAAAATTTCCTAAGATTTGCTACTGATTAATTAGCTATATTCTTAAACCTTTTAGGCAATCAACTAGTCTTCTTTAGATAGTTTCCATGTGAATTTCGTTAATCCAGCCACAAAGAGACACAAAATCTCAACGCAGTATTACTTCTAATGGAATTAATTATCTCGAATAATTAGAGAACAAACAGACATAACGAAAGTTAGTTTAATCAGTAATAAATAAGATGTGATTTCAATATAGAATCAAATTGAAAACTGCAATGAAGCCTTGTATAATAGGGCGAAGAGAATTTGTCAGTGATATAAATATTGTACAGAATTAGAGAGTCCTAACTTCCTATAAATTGGAACAGAAGCAAGAACAGGACGAAGGAAAAGAGATAGAAGAAAACAAATCCTATATAACATAATGATCGTGCTGTTAGACGGTTTTTGAAATAGAGCCACTTATTGATTGAATTCCTAGAGAATCTCATTTTAACCTTTAAACATTCAACTTTTGTTGTGTTCGAATTATAAAGAAAATTCTGGAAAATTTATCTGGAATTACATCCATCAAATGGTGTAACATGGACGAAGACTCTCTAATTCGCATGCATATTGGACGATTCAATTTTTAAAAGTAAAAAATTAGGATTTTTGATGTGATACAAAATGAAAACAGTTTCGGCATTAAAACACAATGTAAAAAGTAATAAATGCGGTATGTTTTAAAAGTGTTGGAGGCTGAATAGTTTTCAAGTGTTATAAAAGAAGACGTGCCTGCTATGCAAAGGATTAGCATTCTTGTTGGCTCCCTATGAAAGCAAAACAGAAACGCACTATATATACAACACGATAGTTAAACAAAAATAAGAAAAGAGCAAATAATCCCTAAGAATCCAAACGAATTTTAAGGCATTGCCGAGATGAAGCATCTATTGATTAAGTTGATACATTTTTAGTATAAGACAAAGGTACACAATATTTGGAGATCCTAAAATGCTTAGATTATTTGTGAGGAAAATCCAAATTCTGAACATTTCTTTGAGCAATTCTAAAGCGTTTCGTTTTTTCCTGAGTGAGTAGAACGTGAAGAAAAAAATACTTCGTGGTTGAAAATGTTTTAACGTGTGAAAAATTGTCCAGTCCGAATACACTATGTATGATTCAATTTTTATAAACAAAAAAATTGCATTCTTGATGATATCCACGTGGTGCAGCTCTAATTCGACTTAACACGATAATTTTCAGAATAAACGAAAACGTTTTGTTAGATTCGTATAAATAAGATATGTTTTAAAAAAAGGCTGAATGGAGCGGTATAAAAGAAGACAGCCATAAAGGTGATTACGATGCAGAGAATTAGCAATTTTGTTACTTTCTATTGAAGGCAAGTTTACAGGCTGGTATTAAGAATCATTTATTGATTAAATCGATAGATTTTTAGTTTAAAACAAGGAGACGCAATATTTGAGGATTTTACGTACTTAGGTTATTTGTGAAGAAAGTGTAAACTTTTTCGCTTAGCAATCGTTCACTCTACTCTAGTGTTTGAAGAAGTGTTGACGAAGACCCAACGGTGAGGTCGATTTAGTTTTCAGTTCTCCCCAATTAAAATGAGTCTGATCAACTTTAATACGGTTTGCAAAGAACCGGTCACGTAGAATAAGCTCTCCAACTTGCCGGAGGCTGTTTCACAGTTAACAAACTGCTAAATGTTTATTAAAACAAATATATTTATTGAGTAAATTGCTAAATTTTCCGAATCAAGAAAGCTATACTTTATTCTGTTTAAACACTCGAGTTATTTATGTAAAAATCGGGAATTTCATCGTCTAATCAATGAATCTTCCAATTGTGAAAGTTGAGAACCGGAGCACTGACGAGATAATCGATTATTTTTTTCATCAAGTCGTTACTAACAATAATACGAATAATCTTTGAATAATTTGATTCAAATATCACTTTTAAGCATTCGATTGGTTTCTTTTTGATAGTCGAGAAATTAACTATCTAGAATCCACAAAAGAAGAAAAAATCTTATGAAATCGATAGATGAGGTTGTCGATTTATTTTTCAGTTCGTTTTTAACTCTCTCCAACTAAGATGAGTTTTATCAAATCGTTCAGCTATACTTGTTCTGAAAAATGTCCATGTGGGCAGCATTTAACCATTCGGCCGATAGATAATTTCTAACAAATAGAAACATTTTCAAATATGTCACAAAATGGTATTGCTTCAATAAACTTAACGAATACGAATATTTAGAAAACAAACAGAAGCGATACTGCTTTATAAATAATATACAATATTTACCCGAAAAGCGAGAGATGACACTAATATCGAATTAACTATTTGCCCTTAAACCGATCATAAATCAGCCTGAATTTTGTTGGACTCTATAGTTTATTATAAATTTCCAATTTATGGAGATTTGTGAGCTCATTAACAAGTTAATTAATAGGTCTTGTAACTAAAATATTGAATAATTAACAATTCACTTCAAACAAAACTACTAATTATTCAACTGTTTTTCAAGCAACACCAGTGATGTTGTGTGTAATGTTACATCACACACAATATCTCTTGATGATAAAATTTCATAATTTCGTATATAAATGCAAAATGCAGCAGAATTGTGACGCATGGATGTTTCACGTCCGTATCGAGGGTGATTTGAAGTTCGAATCAGTGTTGTTTCCACCACCGCCAACTACAGCGACATTGTGTTCGTGTGTATGTGTGTGTAATTAAAATCGTCTTAATTATGCGATAATAAAACGCATAAAACTGTCCAACATCAATTTCGAATGGGTGAGTGCCACTTAGGTTTATTATCGTTGCTCACCGAAAAAGAAAAAGGAAAAGAAATTTATCGGGTGATTCCCCTACGGCGATCCACGTTCTTTGGAAATTATTCGATAAATACTTCATTCATAATGTATATAGGGAAATTTGTGAAAAATTGATAAGAATAAGAGCGAATGTAATCCATCTCGACTATCTCTAACACAGAATCGTAGTGGGTGATTTACTATAGAATTGATTAGCTTTTATTCGCAATTATGATGTTAATGTGGTTGGTTTAGTTTCAGATTGGATGTAGTTGGAGGGCGACAATATGTTGCCAACCGTATTGTTGGCGACAAAACAGTTTAGTGGTGTAGACAAGAAATATTGTGCGGGTGAAAAATCAACATTAACCTCTTAATGTTAGTCTTTAAATCGTTTCCATCCACATCCGTTTGCTTAATAACCCGATGTACATTTTGTCCCACACTTCTTTGATATGACCCAGTACCAAAAAAAAACAAGTGCACTGAAAATATAATTTCTTATTTTATTTTTATGTGCATGTTGAATGTTTACTTTAATCTCTACAGATAAAGCATTATTTCTCTGCCCATGTTGTAGACCGGGTCCCAGAGTAACGATTAAATACCTCACGCCGTCTTTATTTAACCTAAAGTTCCTGATAAACTCACTTTCTATCAGGTGAAACGGATCGCTAGCATCTCGAAGCAGTATTCTTATTTTTTCTTCATTTCTACAAATCACTCTCATAACCTCACTTTTCTTCAAAAAAATAATTTGGTTAATTTTTTGCATTGTACTTACCTAGATGTGTTATTGTAAAATAACACATCTAGGTGTGTAAGTGTAACACATTGACGTGCTTTAAAGTTACAAACATTATACTGTGTTAAATAATAATGTACCAAGAAATCCCTAAAAAGTGACTACAAGAAATAATGCGTTTATGTGTGTTAAAATAACGCACTTGTTTTTGCAGTGTAAGCATCATTTGAATAAAGTTTTTAGTGTTGAAACTTCTAATACGGATTTTCCCAATACATGACTTGACTGCATTCGGATTTTAATTTGTTATGGAAACTATAATAGTTGCCGCCATATTTGCAATATTGTCAATATTTCTTCGGGCACTACTTTCGAGTTTCTCCAATGTTTCTCCACTTATATTGTGATTCCTGCTGCCAAACCGTTTAATTTACTTAATTCAAGTTTTACGGATTGTTCTCAGTATTTTCGGTTCATTACAAGTGTTTTGAACATCAATCTCTTTAGATCGAGTTGGAGTGTTGAAAGTATCAAGTTTTATTGTCACTTAAAGCGTAATTGGATGAAAAATGATAGGAAGTCTATAAAACTTTGAAGTGTTACAGCAATTTCTGATCAGGTGTCGTTATCAAAGTGCTTGCTCAATCAATTTCTAAAGGTCGATTTTGAAGCAGCAGCAATTTATTTAGAAGTCTACAATTATATTTGACACGAATTTAAACGGTAATGTATAGTATAGAGGAGCACTCAGCATCAAACAGAAATATGGACAGTACTGTTTTTATTTCGCAAAGGGAAAGGACAACATTCGTATTTCATACGATATTTTATACAAAAATGACAAAATTCCAATAATTATTAATCATTTCGTATCCACCACGAAACTAATGCATAGATTAAAATGAACACTACCTTATGTTAATTAGATTGTCTCTTTCATACACTGGTAACAGTTATTCCATTTATTATACGTCAAGGGACGAATAGATTCACCCATTATCTTCAGCCGTAACTTTGTCTTGTATAATCCGTCACCGTATTCTTCGTTGCTATTATCTACGAAACAATTACAAGGGAATTGTTAAGGCGTATATGAAGCTCCGTGTTAGTTCTGCGTGTCGCACGCAGAACTAACACTTTGATAATAGACCATAGCATAGATACTAGGGGGGTGGTCTAAACGAGATAACTAAGATGCATGTTTGCTACTTTTTTTGTAAAGTAAATACGAAAAATTGTGTTTTATTGATAATCGGAAAAATGGTAAAACTGCAATCTCCAAACACTTAACTGATTGGATCCGAGAGTATTTACGAAAGCCGATAGTAAATATTTAACTATTCCACTCGAATAGTTGGGTAATATAAAGAAAGATGTTATTAATTTTAAACTATCAAAGAGATCAAAATCTTTTCGGTCAATTCTTTGAAAAGTTTCCAAAATATTATTTGTTCCTCTTTACTCCTATTCCATTTCATACAATAACGTATTAGTGCACAGGTGGAGTATAGACACAAATTAAATTGATTTCTTTTTACATCACTAAAGGGAAGTGAAGTCGATTTTTAGTGCGGTTGTCTGTGTTTTACGGTAAATACCTACAACAAAACTAAATCAGCGACAAGGGCGCAACCTTAAATAGATAAGTCATCCTGTCGTCGATATTGTTAATTTATAGGAACAGTAATAAAATAGGGGATGCAATAGTTGGGGGTTAATCGTTCTTGCTAATCATGCAATTTTAAACACACAAGTCGTGTGTGTTCGACACAAAAATCGTGAAATTATCATCAAATATGACAGCCATTGTTAGTCGGAAGGTTGGCCACTCGTTAGCAGCTCTCTCTACAATTACAGCATACGAGAAGGTTCTCCGGTTGTTGGGGTGTCATCCGGTAAATGTGCTCTTTAGCCAGGTGAATTGACAGAAAGGTGAATCTTATCCAAGAAAGGGTGAATTTAAGGAGTGAAATGCAAAACGAATTCGTGTGTTAGGAGCTGGTCGTGTTATCGGAGGTATTCTGAATGCGCCATATACAACAGTCACTGCTTGCTTTTGCCCCTCAAATCACGATAAGTATGAGAAGTTTGAATAATATTGTAGATGATCGGAAAATCGGTTTATATGCCAACTCAGACTTGAAATTTACAATTGCAGAATTTTACTCGATATGACTGCCTAGTACTGTATTTGAAGTGACCAATTGACCTTCATTTAATGCTTACAGTCTTACTTTACAAACACATACACAATGTTAAGCCATTTGACGCGCCCCTCGCAAGTATGCTTACAGGTTTGAATGATGTTCAACACTGGTAATAATAAAAAGAAGCTCCCACATGTCAATTGAGTTAAATAGAGCCATCGCGGGCGATCGACCACAATTGGCTTGGCGACCGACTTTTTGGCCACCCCTGGTCTAGAAGGTATTTGTAGGAGGTCTTTTCACTTTGATAGCCTATTGTAAATAATTTACTTGTTGGGGTCAACAATCAGTATGAGAAATTGATTGTCGATATAATTTTATAAAATTCAAAAGTTTTGCTCACCATACTTCTTTAAACACGTGACTGTCACTTGATGCCCTACATCGACGTTAAATATGGTAGTCATTGTGTTAGAATAGCTTTGTTTCTTTCCTGTAACATATCCAATCTCCTTGGTAGCATTCAATCAATTAGGATATAATTTTTTGATTTGAAAATGTTGAACTTCGTCTTTTACCAGATAATGAAAAAGTTAGCCCTTATTGTTATCAGTTGGTGGTAAGTACGCTATCGGGCAATAAGAAAATGAGCAAAAAGAATCCAATTGGAAGTCCAATGTGAAACAACGGTAACGACTACAAAGCTCCAATAACAAAACAAACAAAATAATGATCCAAAACGTAGCTCGTTCAAACGGAAAGAAAATTGTGTGAATTCTTCGCAGAAACCCTAATATCGTCGAATCAGATTAACACGTATGTTGCATGATAAAAACTTTTTCTACATACACAGAAATACACGATACAATTACAAAAGCAGCAAAACAAAGCAAAAAGCGATGGCTCGTTATCAAACACCCTATTTCAACCGTTATCAAAAAACCTCAGTTGTACAACGTACACGTGTATGGACGTTATTGCTTAACAACTGGAAATTTATTAAGTTAAAAATACATCTGCGTCCACCCTTAGACAAAAATTTGTGAAATAATCCCAATTTATTACTATTTATTGTATTGTCGCGTCTACTATAAATGTCTTAAATCATATGAACAGAAAATCTATGCAACATCCCTTATGAAATGAAATAAAAGTCGATGTCAGCTTGTCACAATACTTGACACCTTTGTTTTGTGGTTCTCTGCATGTTTGTGTTCACAGAACAACATCCAACTAAATAAATGTGGTTTTAGGGTGGATGGTTCATAAATGGTGTATGATTTGGGACATCATCCATGACCGGCACAAGAAACAAACGACGTTTTTATAGTGTCGAAAAATATGGGATATTTCTACCACTATGATCAATTTTCACTTGAAACGAATCAATTAAGATAGTTGTTTGGATAATAGACGAATCCATTCAGGGTGACGTGACTTTTGACTTTAAGAGCCCCCGCGCACTGGCAACTTTAATCACCAGCAACTAAACAGTTTACTCACCCATGAATTGTCGACCACCGCGCTGGCGTCTAAATAGTTGCCTCTCATCTCGGTCTACAATGGATATCGTGGAAGCCACCTATACTGTTGCGTTTATTATGAGACGTCGAAAAAATAAGCAAAGGAACAAAACGTTTTGGGTACCCGAGTCGAAATTTTAGCCCTCGTTTCAACCCCAAAGACCTAGTTTTCTATATTCAAGTAGGTCGAAAACAGATTCACTTAACAATCGATTCTTCGTCCTACTGTGGGCCTACATGTGGCATTTATCGGACAAAAATCGATGTTTAGGTCAAAAAGAGGGCCAATTTCAAACCCTCATAAAATTTATTGCTTTCTCTTTCTCTCTTTCTCACATACATTCTTACCTCTCTCGCTCTCACTCTTTCTCAAATACACTCTTACTTCTCTCGCTCTCACTCTTTCTCACATACATTCTTACCTCTCTCTCATTCTCTGTCCCTCTCTTGACCTTTTTTCATTCTCTCCTTCTCTCTCACCCCCCTTTTGTTCCCACTCTTCACCTCTTTACTGTTATCTCTCTCTCCCTCCCTCCTTCCCCCTCTCACTTCCGCTCGCTAGTTTCCATTCCCTTTTTAGGTCATACACCTTTTTTTTAAGGATAAAAAAATTCTTTTTAATATTTTTAGTGTAAATTTTTTATTAATATATAATAGTATGTAAACAATTTTTTCATGTATAAACAATTTCTTTCATTATTATTATTACAATTATAACTACATATCATGATTCATAATTTACTTTCGCCATTACTAGCGCCATTGTCATCATTATCATCATCACCATAATCGTCGTCATTGTCGTCATCATCTTCATCTTCATCATCTGGAAAAAAATAACTTCTATAAATATAATGCATAAAAAAATTTCTGCTGACTGCAAAATTACCAGAGTTAATGTGCGAATATCGTATAGTCTATACCAGGGGTGGGCACATACTAGGACAATGAGAGCCGCAGTCCGGTTTTTCGTATGTCATAAAAAGCCACACAATAGTAACATAGTAATACTTGAATACAGAATTCGAATTTAATTTCAAATTAATATGGTTATATATCTTATAACGGATTTAAATTTTCCATGAGAGCCGCACTTAGCCCAACAAAGAGCCGCATGCGGCTCCGAGAGCCGCATTTGCCCATCGTTGGTCTATACACTTGATAAACTGTAAAATTAAATTAGTTAAATATGCTACGATGTCGATATCCACATTGTTTGCGAGCACTTTAGATTTTTTATTTGTTTTGTAGTCCTCCCAAAATAATTCCACTACAGAGCCGATTATGCGCTTATGTTTTGGAATGACGGTTAATGGAATAACGTCTTTATAATGGCTTCCCATCCAATAAATTAAAGCAAATTTGTTGACTCTTTTTGCCATGATGTTACAAATGTACAAATATGTATTGTGTATAAAAAATAAAATAGCAGATTTAAACGACTAGATATAACTTGTACAAGGCCAAGAACAAAACTGTGACAATCCTGTAGATGGTCCAATATCCAAAATTGAAATGAGGAGTGGGTGAGTAAAGGGCAGGTAAAGGGCTATTGTAAAATTCGTTTAAATGCAATTGTACAGTTGCCGGCATGAAATGAAACTATCTGTAAGAGAAAAAGAAAGACAGAGACAAGAAGCGAGTGAGAACTATTCGTTTGAATGTTATTAAAAGCAGCCTGTGTAGAAAATTTCGGCAATAAACTATAGGCCATCGTTTGTCCGACTAGTACAATAGATAGAAAATAAATTTATAATCATCTTCCGGCAATTTAAAGACTGGAATTTTTGTATCGGCCAGACCTAACCTGGGTTTTTCACAATTATGAAAATTTAAAATTAAAACTCAAATTTCTACAAACATTGATAAAAGTAACGTGTTTTTCACGGCTTATGTGAATTGAAAATTCAATATTATCTTACTAGTAAAAAAAATTTCAACTCAAGTTGGCTACGAATACAATTTCTATGCATAAACATCAGATATACAAACAAAAGAAATAATTAAGATTGCCCGGACGTCCTTAAATAAAAGGGACTATTTTTTATCTCAACTTACGTTTCAAAATCACAATGATACAAGCGCATGAATGAAACATTTGGACAAGACTATTAGAAACGTGCCCGGTAGGTTCACTGGGTATCAAAGGAGAACCATAGAATTCTTTTTAGGACGAAATGAGGTTCACGATTTTTCATTCAGGGTGAACCGAGGTCCATTAAATAACATTTAGGATCAAACGAGGTCCACTTTACTCGTTTTAGGATCAAAAGAGGTCCAAAGATCCATTGTAGGCTCCGGATAGGGCTAAAATTTCGACTCGGGTACATCCAATAATTAGTTCCCGACTTCTTGACGGACAATTTTATAAGCTCTTCGACAGATTTAAAGAACATTCAAACAAGTTCTTTAATTATTTTAGAATGAGCATAGAATGAACTCTTCGCAGACTTCCAACCAAAATATTTTTTTTTAATTTTTATCAGCATACTCCTTTAGATGCCTATTGTACAACGCTGGCTGCTTCTCTATTGCCAAAATAAACCTTTCAACATCTAGGAAATAGGACATGCACATAGGTATAGGGGAAATACGTACAAAACGACATATACGTACAAAATGACATAGGCACCATATTTTGCATATGACCGCCTTTAGCCCACAACTGACAATCGTATCACGTGCCCCTAAGGGCTTTTACCAACCTGTCAAAACGTGAAGCCGCGCATTTCATTCATTCGTGTGTTATAGCCGACGAAAATTTTTGGTAAGTTACAAGTTTTTTTCGTTGCAACAAGTTTTTTGTGATTACGTTATGTTTTTCGCTATGTTATCTATTTGTGTAGCATTTATTTTAGTCCTCAAGAATTTGTTGTTGCACTAATATAACTTATTTCGTAAAAATAAACCTTTCAACATCTACCGTCATTGCTTTGAAAAATAGGAAATGCACATATACTCCAGACCAAAGCTGTCTAGCAACTGAATAGTTGACAGTGCGCGAGCTTAGGTAAAAACCCTCGTGGTCCATTTCTGCCGGCAACTGTTTAGTCACCCTTGGAATAGAGCTGGACGCAATTATTTAATCACGCAACTTAGAAGTCGCCCGTGCGCGGGACCGCATTCCATACCGTGTATCTCATTTTAATTTCTGTAAAGCCATCAAATAGTTGCTTTGACAAAGTTGCCAGTGCGCGGGGGCCCTAAATTTGTGAGAACACAAAAAAAAACATCAAAAACATACAAACGAAACATACAAAAGAAACGATTGTTTTTATAAAGACTGAGTTGCTTTATTTGCATTGAATTTTGTGTAAATTCCATTAAAAGTCGAAAAACGAATCAAATTATAAATAAAATTATATTGCTTTTTGTATTGCAGAATACGTTGAAAGTAGTTCGACATCATTGCGCCATATACGCATAGACGCTACGAATCGAGGCATCAAAACAAAGACACAACGTCGAATTTGGTGAAAACATCGGAAACAGGAGTTTTTGCCACCGAAAATTGTACGGTTGTTGTCGTCCAAATTGGCGGTGCCGCTACACTGCCCTGTGTCGTTCGCAAATTCAACAACGGCGTTGTACGTCTAGGTTTTTTATTATTGAAACTTTATCAGTTTCCGTTTCACAGTTTGTTGTAGGCTTTTGCGCGCCTTCTCAATACTGGCTCGAGCTCCTGTTTGAGTGATTTAACTACGGATGATTTTTTTGCAATCAGGCCAGAGGCGGCCGTATTCGAATTGTAACAACTACTTTAATCGAGTTTTTGTTACGAAATCCAAATAAACTCATCTACAACTAACGAAAAGTAATCTTATCATTATAATATGACTTAACCCTTACCGGCACAGTAAATTCGGTTGTACTCAAGTCCAACCTGCACACGAAATCAAACTGTACTGAGACAAATTACCGTTAAAATCCAAATAGTCACATAGGCGACAAGTTTGAACAACCATAAACTTGATAAATACTATAAGTCATAATTAAAATTAGGTTTCATTGTACATTTTAAATACCATCATGCCGAATACGACGCAATAAATGTGGTATATACTTAACTTGTAACACTGAGCTTGTAAAAGTTAAGAGGCATTTATCCGGAGTGTATATATAGATATAAACGCAATGTAAAAAATACTTTTGAATATCTTTGTGGTTACAAAAGTAGGAGATACGATCGATATGGCATTTGGTTATGAGTAATAATAAAAATTCTGATGTATGATTATCCGGAAAAACGATTATTTTTCGAGAAAATTGGAAAAAGTCTTCTTCTGGGGTGTTTGAATAGCTTTTTCTCGAAAACTAATCGTTTTTTCCGGATAATCATACATCAGAATTTTCATTTTTACTCATATAATCAAATGCCATATCGATCGTATCTCCAACTTTTGTAGCCACAAAGATATTCAAAAGTATTTTTTACATTGCCATTATATCTATACAGTATGTCCACGGATTGAGTTTGCATAGGTATAATTGACCAAAAATGTTCGAATTGGAATTTCATATTTTGGGATTCCGCCCTGCTTGGTGTGAAACTTGTTTTTCTACTTTGCGTCAATAATAGCGCTATTTTAAAACTTGCTACTGTATCGAAATGAGCTCATTTCGATACACTGTAAAAATGGAAAATGTAGTAATTTTTTTTCCCTAACGTTAGTATTGATTTTGACAAATGTCAAAAATCGTAAACAAAATCAACAAAATACATAGTAATTTTTGGTAATACATACAACCACTAATACATCAATCAAAAAAAAACAAACAATGTTCAATTGTTTTATCAGTAACACCAATTCCCACCAATTTCCCTAAATATCAAATCTCGCACATTTTTTTTTGTAAAAAAAGGGCACGAAGTAGGCAAAATAGAAAAAATAGTATAAAAAACTCGTGTCAGAAGTCGTATATTGCACTCGTCCTTTAGAAAACTTGGACTCGTGCAATAATTGTCGACTTCTGACACTTGTTGTTTAATATACTATTTAGTTTACTTTCGATTTTTTAAAGTCAAGTAGGCCTTTACAGTTGAGAAAACACTATTTTTGGTATACGGAGAGCTATACCCGAACTGTAGGTTAACAATAAAAGCTGTAACAACCCTCTCGAACAGTCTCATCAGAATTTATGTCAATTTAAAATAAAATACCAAATCAACGCTTCTTCAAGATGGATTTAACAATACAATTTGCACTTTTCAATAAACTTTTACGTTAAGTGTTTAGCAAGGAGAAAAGTCACACATTAGCTCCGATATACTTGAGAAATTGGATTTTACAATTGGTTTTCTTCGCATGAAAACCATCTATTAAAATAGCAACGATTTCCACCACAACTAAGGGCGAATTTTACAATTCGGTTTATTTCGGCGAATATCGTAGAGTTTTCGTTTCTACAAGTCGAGAATAAAACGCTGTTAGGTAAATGTTGAAATTTTTATCTCAACTTTAACTCTCTTCCCTATTGGCTGTTCTTTTTCTGGTGACAAGAAAGTGGAGGGAAATTTGAAAAATGCAGTCCAGGCAAGTATTTGAACTTGTAAATCTCTAAAGATAATTCAAGGATTATTGTAAAAATTATGTAAATATAAACAAGGAAATGTTTATTATACGAGTAAAATGAAAATGTTTAATTTTGTGCGTAGTAAAGGAATATTTAAATCCATGCAAAATACAGAAATTTTTGACAGTTTAAACTAAGAATCACAATATTAGAAAAAAGAATTGATTTTAAAAGGGTGATCTATAGATACCTGAAAATTTTATTACCGGTGTATCTTAATTCTGCGGAACTATAAAGCATCCCTCCTATACTAGTCAAGAAGTCATTGTTGCAATGATGTAAATAAACAAATAAATAGGGGAGAGTGGGGGAATTGGGAACACTTAACTTCCAATCCTCAAAAATAATAGAGAAGAATTATAAACCAAATCAAGTTTAATTTCTACATAAACTTTGGTTATCTATCCACTTAGTAGTCATAAACAAAATCTTAAAAATTTAAGTTTTAATAACAATATAAATATAAACAAAAAACTTCGCCGTTCCTATTTATCCGATACCCTATGGGGTAATTAGGAACGACGGTTAATCATGGCATATATCACATACATAACCTTTATGAGTTTCACCGGAAGTACATTGTTCATGTGTCCATTGTTCGCAAACGGTGCACTGGATCCAATCTTCTTTCGGTGGAGATTGGTACATTTCATAGCATATTATGCAATATAACTCTTCTTCGTTTTCTTTTTTCTCTAAAAAAGCTTGCTTCGAATTTTTGATTCCTTTACCCTTAATTTGTGGCTTCTTTGGTGTGGTTTCTGGGGATCTTTTGGTGTTTTTCCAGGAGTACTTCGAGTAAAGAAGAACGCAAGAGGTAATTGGGAACGTTCCCAATTACCCACCTGACGCCGTTCCCAATTGCCCCAAGTAGTCTATATAAATCAAAATTCCTGTCGATCTCAACAGCACGTTTGGGTAACTTTAATTTTCGTAGGATTTAATTGCAGATAGTGCATACATGACAGAAGAAAAATATGGTTTCTTTAAAGTCAAAAATGTAATACTTACCTCAATTATAATACACGATAAAAATTATATCAAAAATGCAAAAAAAACTACTCAATTTATTGTGACACAATGCGTGCATCCTTTCATCTAAACTGTTGCGTATACAATGAGTGGCACTGTATGCAGACGTTGAACAGGCTCAGAATTGCTCAGAACGGTGTAGTGTGGGAGGATATATTAATTATGTAGTTGTTCCCAATTTCCCGCCGTTCTCAATTACCCCACTCTCCCCTACTACAACATATTGTAATTGCTGACTGCCTGTTGTTTGGAATTGACTATTTAGTTTGATTGTTTAATTGTATTAGAGCGGAACCTCAATTTGATTTGATTTGTATATATTTAATTTGATTGAATTTAATTTGATTTAATTTGATTTGATTTGTAATTTGTAATTTGTAAAAAGATGTAAATTGCTGATGGCGTAATGTGGGTAAGAATAAAGAATAAAGAACTTTTCTTTAATTTAGTGGGCAAAGAAAGAGTTTATAAAAATATGCAAAAGAAACAAATATTTCACGGTCTAAGATAAGATTCACAATATTAGGGAAAATGATCGATTTCAGAAAGATCATCTATTTGAAAATTAGGAAATTCCGGGGCTGTATTTCCGGCGTATCTAATTTTTGCGGAACGATAAAGCGTCTCTTTGTTACTAGTCAACGAGTCATTGTTGCAATTATATAAATAAATAAAGAAATATTACAATATTTTATAACAAGAACTTAATTAATTTAGTGAGTAGAGAAATAGTTAAAAAAATATGCAAAATAACTTTCGAATTCTGTTCCTCTATATGTCATTATTCCAATACCAACTAAGGATTTCAAGCTTCCTGAATAGCATACTTGATAGTCTACCTAGGCGTAACTATTGTAACTGTATTGTAACTAGAAAGTGGGAATTGTAGAAACGAATGTAGATAAAGTGGGGAATATTGGGCAGATTAAATCTATGTTAAAAGTAACCTAACTGAAATATATTTTGCATATCTTTGTAACCGCCCTTAGTGGTGTTGTTTGTTGTTTACATAAAGACATCAACACATGAAATATAAATTAACTTGTCTTTATCTGGTTGTATTCCACTTTTAATTATCTACATACTAATCCTCTGTAGCGTCAAGTGAAATGTTATGTGCAGGACTACGTCCAATGGAAGCTTATGCCTGGTAATTGCGTGAAACCCTTTTATTTTTAAATTGTACAAAAAATTCCATATCAGCAGGTAACCCCTTCGTCTTGTTGTTTAACTTTATTGATTTTCTTATAAATGCACGAACAAACACCGAAATCTATCTCTGGAATAGAATTGGAAACAAATGCTTGGCAAGAACATATATTTGAGAATTGCTGGCTGTTTTCTTTGCTACTTTAATTTCCAGTTGAATGAGAGACAGGCGAAATCCGCCCGGTGATGCGTTGGAATTCGCAATTGGTCCATATGGAAATACGTGGAATAAATATTGAATAAATATTGAATTTTTCTAATGTAATTTCAGTTTCGGTGTACGAATTATATCATCTCGAGTGTGCAATTTGTTTCGTAAATATTTTTCCGTATAAATTACAGAAGAGAAGCCGGCTGCCATGCAACACGCCAACATCAGCTCGTCATCATCTGTTTGCTCTCTAATGAAATACATCGTAATCTTGATTGTTATTTCATCGTTTCTACCAACAATGTGATGGTGATTACTGCAGAGTTGTGGAGATTTATAAAACAAAATAAAGTGATAAAAAATGTTCTTTTTCGTAGCAAAATATTAACACAACATTGTAAGTTTGTAAATAATCGATTTATAAACTTTCAAAATCAACGTAATAAAGTATTATGATGTATTTAATTTCAAATACTTCCGTGTAAACAATGTCAAAGAATATGATTTTATTTTTATTGAATAAATAAAATTTATCAATATTTTTATTGGATTTCTAGCCCACACAATCCAAACATTTCGTGTATAGTGTATTTGTTTGTTAACTGCCAGTCGTTTAATCCATATTGTTATTTACTGTATTCCGAAATTATCAAGCCTCGTTCCCATTCTATTATGATTGATCTTGTCAGGCCACAGGGTAAAGGTTCGTTCCGTCCAGGTCAATTCAAATATTATTCTCGTAAGAATGGAGACATTATATCTGTTGGAATTCTTCTAAATTTAGGCCAAGCAATATGTGGCAATTTCCATTTAGATGGTGTTAATCAAACCAACTGATATTCTTTCCATTTCGTCTCTCAACCATCTGTGCAGTTAATTTTTCCCGAGTAAAAATTTTAGTCAAAGATCCGCGCGCCCGCAGCTGGGATGCACGCTTAAAGTATCTTAGGGATCCACGCGTCTACAGCTAGTCCGCATAGTGAACTTTCAGGTCCCCAGCTAGGATCCCGCACGCCCACAGCTGGGACGTATACTGGGATCCTCGCGTCTACAGCTGGGACGCAGACTAGGATCCGCATGTCCACAGCTGGGATGCACGCTAGGATCCGCACGTCCACAGCTGGGACGCATACTAGGATCCGCACGTCCACAGCTGGGATGCACGCTCTATATTTAATTATACAGGGTATCCCAGAAGTAATGGCCCACCTTGCAGGATCAGATAGGAAATTAAATCCTGAATCGAAAAGTCCTTTGCCATTTTTCCATCTGACACATAGATAATTTACTATTAATTAAATTCAATAACCAATCGGGTGCGCGCTAATATAGCGGCAAAACGGTAGGCGTGAAAGTAGGCTGCCGCGGGTCCGATCTCTCGCCCACGCGTTGCCTCGTAGCGTCCGGATAAGTTGAATAAGTTTCGTGACAGTAAGAAAGAATTAAAAAAATAACAATGTACTCCATAGAAGGGAAAAATAACACCTTTTAAATGTCTAAAAATTAATAAATAATAAACTTGACCTAAAAAAAATCGATTTGTAAAGATAGCGGAGAGAAAATAATTGAAAACATAAGAAAAAAGTTCTTACAGGAAAAAAAATGAATCAACCAGGAAATTCAGCAAGCAACAACCCCCATTATGGTGATATTGTAAAAAAATGGATTTTAAAAATAAAAGTGGACACAGGAAGTCAAGTTGGTAGTTGTGCTCCAAAAGGTTTTGAGATTGAAAAATTTAAGCAACACCCCACAGGAAAGGAGAAAAGGCCCAGAAATATAAAATTTTTGTGAAAATTTACGTTCGAAGATTGAGAACTCGGCTTACTGATCCTTAATAGGAAATCGCTCTCGGTAAGTGCGACTAGTTAATCGGGCATTACGCCCGCACTCGCCGTATAAAATTATCATTTCGACGTATTCTGTATTAGAATAAAACGGCATTATGAATATGCGATAACAGCGGCTCGAAACAGGTGTACAGTAAAGAAGGTTTTGTTGAAAAAAGAAAAAAAAACAAAGGAAATATTACCTTTCTTTTGTTTATTAAAACAAAATCATGTAGTTGTCAGCAAGCAAAAGATTGCCATAAAAATGCAACTCGTCAATTTCTTGGTAACGGAATATTAATAAAGGGACGCGTGGGCGAGAGATCGGACCGCGCCAGCCTACATCCACGCCTACCGTTCTGCTGCTATATTAACGCGCACCTGATTGGTTATTGAATTTAATTAATAGTAAATTATCTATGCGTCAGATTGAAAAACGGTAAAGGACTTTTCGATTCAGGATTTAATTTCCTATCTGACCCTGCAAGGTGGGCCATTACTTCTGGGACACCCTGTATATCCTTACGGAAGTCTTACGTAAAAGTAATGAACAATTAATATTTTTTTTCAATTCAATTTTTTATTTTCAATTAATTTATGAAAATACATAATTACTTAAAATACATATTTTTTTAAATATACTAATTCTCAAAAAATATCAAAAACTCGTACTATAAATTGAAAAATAATGAAATACGAATGTTCAAATCCAAAGAATGTGTTTTATTAATTACATGTGAACCGGTTTCAACCCTGCAGGGCCATCTTCAGCACATTTTAGCTGTATATAGACAAATTACAAACAAATAAATAACAAGAACAACAAATTAATTACAGAAAATATCACAACTTACTCAATATAGTTAAAAATGTATCACAGAAGTTAAAATTTTGTTATAATTAATAAACACTATTTTTAATTTACACTAAAGTTATAATTAAGTAAAAAATTTTTTAAATTGTTTAAATAAATGAATTGTAAAATTTTATAAAACTAATCAACAAAAATATCTCTAATTACTATCTATTGCTAACATTTATAAAGGATAAGTTCGTCTCACCACCAGACCAGAAAGAATACGGTTTGAATTTGTCTGTTTATATATCTATTTGCGGTCACGTGTTAAAATGTTCTAGTAAAATTCTAGAAAACGAAATCTGAATTAACTTATTGATAAGATTTTAAATAAAGGGTTGCACCCCACATCAACCTGTTCATTAATGATATTTACATTCTTTTTTCTATATTTATAAATTTCATATGCTTCTAATAAATCCATTTTGCGTCCTTTGGAGCAGTTATGTAACAATTTGATGTTGTCATTGTCTATATTATGATTGTTTTCTGTAAGGTGTTGGTAGACTGCGGATCGTCCACATTTTAGATGTTCATTAATACGTAATTATTTGATTATAAATCAAATTAAACGACAATAATACCATGTTCATTAACGCAGATAAGGGTGCTGGAAACGTTGCAATATATAAAACAGATTACATAGATAAAACATTAATTTTCATAAATAATAACAACTATAAACAAATTAATAAAAACCCTATCAATGATTGAATTTTAAAAACCAAAAATATAATTATTGCCTATGCCCTCGACACGTCCGCATCTGGGACGCGCGTCTTTCATCTAAACACTAATTTCTGATCTACTATAATATACTGTGTGCGTCCCAGCTGCGGACGTGCTGTGGACGTATTTTCAGCGTGCATCCCTTCTGTAGACATGCGGATCCCACAATCATTTTTACTCGGGTTGTCTTCAAGTTTACGATCTTATAAACATCTTGTGCGTTCTTTTTCTTGACATAGGCATACATCGCCCGGTCTATAAGCAATGAATGCACCATAAAACAGGTCTCAAATTATTGATTGATCTGTGATAACTTGATTTGCAATTTTTTTCAAGACGGTCTCCGCCAACAATAACATATTAGCATGCTAAAGAACTTTTTGTGCATTTATGAGCTTTTTTTGAAATTCAAATCGGCTGTGTAGGCCAAAAAACGATACAATATGTATAAAAGTTCGTAAAACAAAAAAAGTTAATTTTTGAACTATTGTTTTTAATTACAAACAAAAAAAACACAAATCTGACGCAGGAAATTCTCTTGTGTTACTCGACATTGGCTCAGAATATTAGTCAAACAAAAATTGATAACAATAATTTTGTTCGTTCCATTTTATAACTTTGTTACAAATTAAAGCACATATTATGATGTGGCCTGAATACGGAATATATGCGTAGAAATTTTCTCGAAAAGTTATTACCAAAAATGCTACATCTGCATTTTGGTACGGTTACCATTTGGTAAACCTTGTGACAATTTTCGTTGGTTGTGTGGTCGACGAACGATTTTAGAATATTCATTTAATTAAATGAAGGCATCGATAAGCGAAATGCTAGCGGTCATGTTCTTCAGATTACCGTACTGATTGTCCGGTTGATGCCCAATTCGAAAATTGACCACAAACTATAAATCTCATCAGTGTTCATGGTTTATCATCGAATAATCTGGGGATGAATTTATAAATACAATTTAATAATCGTTTTGGAAAGTTTAATCGATACTTGTTACAATGCCCAAAGAAATTTCGGGTGGAAGTTTTTCTTAATAAGTTTTTCCGTTGTTAATAACCGAACCCGGTAATAGGTGCATATTATAATGGTGGGGTAACTTGAGGCGTATTTATCGTTAGTTAAGGTTGTATCAAAGGAAAGATTATCTTGTATATAATGTACCGGTTCAACGAAAACAACGAGTATCTCTCCAAGACAAAATACATCAGGCGAATAAAGAGGCGGCTTGTTAACCAACAAGTCGACTTGAAATCCTAGGCAATCGCAATTCTCTATCTGCACCGTACTATTTAAATGTATCCACATAGAACGTCAACACAAATTAGCTCCGTTTTTTATCGTCTAGACTAGAGCATTATGCTTTTTCTGCCGCTAATTCGAACGGGAAATAGATTAAACTCCAAGATTATTTTAAGCGAAATATGCAATTCGGTAATTGCTGCTTTATTTATTCAGTATAATAATTTACCAACTTTATTACTGCATGAGATAAATTCTGAAGTGTTTAGAAAGTTTCATAGTTGTACGTTAAATAACAAAACTACGCAGTGATATACTCACGATTTATTTGTAAAGTTACCGATGAAGTCTTGACTAATTTGTAACGTTTGGTTCTTAAATGTCTCTTGAAGTAGCCTCCGGTTTAAAAACGAGCATTCTGTTGAAACCGACTCTCATTGACGATCCGAAGAATGCTCAATCAAAGGGAAAACGTTTAAGCTGCAAATAAATAGGGAATGTGTTGGAACTTTTAAGAGCTACGAAGAAAAATTAATCAGTCAAGATACAAGCCGAGACGTGGATCTGAATGTATTATGTATTTGCAGAGAAGTTTTTGGGAATTTACTAATGTTACCTTGTAAACTTGATCGGAATAAAATAGATAACAGTAGACCATTTGAAGATACATTAAAAAACCGAAATAGCAATTTATCTTGCCATGAATTATATACTACTAGAAGCAATTGTTGTATCAATATTTAGTTGGTATAAGTGTTTTATTACAATGGTTTGAATTTCGTAATATTTGTGGTTGAGAAACTTGTCCACAAGACAACAAATGTGGTATTTCCTATCTCTTCAACTTTTGTTGCAGTTTCAAACAAGACTAGCTGGTATATATACTATTGAGTTTTCAAGTTACAATATATGCTTATTACGGGAGCTGCTTGTGAATTATTCGAAAGGAGTTTTTAAGCATACTTAAAAAACTGAAGTGTTTCTCACTTTTTCATCTCAAAACCTGAAATAAAGCCTATTAAAATGTTTACAGTACTGGGGGTTTTTCACTCTCCGTATTACTGATTAAGGTGTTGTTGATTTTCCATGGCACTTGAAACAGGACACAATATTTACAAAAAACCAACAATCGGAATTTTTCCCTATAATTAATTCGTATAAAATGGAATATTCAAATTTGAGTTGATTGCAGCCTGTTTTTGCTGTAACAATTTAAAACTTTGTTAGCTTTCACAAAATAGTGCAGCCGAGTTTTTGTTGTGGATCTCTGCGCTCGTTTTTTTTTCGAATTTTTAATTATGGACGATTTGTCAGATAAAATGTGGGAAATTAAAATTTATATGTTAGCAGATGGTAAAGTTTGCGTGGAATTTCTCATCACAGATGTGAATTAAACAAAAATGTTTTGCTTACATTTTAATACTGAAAAAACAATGAAGAGTTAATGAATGCTTATCCGTTCTATAAGCATTAAAATATAAGCCATACAAGTCCGGTGCTTAACGGACATAAACTGAAACTGAAACGATACACTTTGTTAATTTGTGGAGTTACAAGGAAAGATTTGTTATAGGCAAAAAAATAGGCAACTTTTGTGTTGGGTATGTTCAAGCGGGAGGAGGTTCCTGTAGTGCAGCGGTTTCCAAAGTGCAGGAGCGCGCAATATTCTCCAGGGGGGTGCAAGTTAATTGCAAATATCGTCGTTGTTCTGATAAACTCATGGTTTTCAGAATAAGCGCTTAAACATAATTACCAAATAATGGACATTTTATATTAACATTGATTTTTCTGCTCGGTACTGTAGGTAATATTTGAACAATAATAATTCTCAAGTGGTCAAAAAGTCATGTTAGCGCGTAACTATTTAAGACGTCTCTAATCAACAGTTTGCTTTTCAGTGTCGTATAGACCGCCAAGAATATGGGCTCAACCTTGAACTAATCTCGATTCGCTCAACCGATGGAGTAGCCAAACGGCGTGATGTGCACGTGATTTTCAGGGGATGGATTCTTATTGGTTGAACGGCACGTGTTCAGTACCAAGATGCAGCCCAATGCACACAGGCGAAATTTTTACTTTTTGTAGTCGTGACCATAGACAACTCTTGACAGTCTCGTTGTTATTGCTTTCTTGCCTGCTTCGTGCTCTTCTGTTTCTGTGTTCTTGTGCTTTATTTTAATTTTAGATTAAAATATCTCGTAAACTAATGAAAATTAGTTGAGACATGCTGCGTATGAAATTTAGAGAAAGGGATAACAAACAAAATTTAAAAAGGCCTCTCTTCGACCAATAGTTTACAAATAGCTCTAACTCAGCGAAAAAATTCAGCTAAGTTTAAAAAGATTTTTGCAATTTTTATCGCCAAAAAACGAACTTTTCGCTTAGTTAGAGCTATTTGTTTATAAGCGCACGCGCTCCGCGGCTCAATTTTTCATTAAAAAATTCATAACTCGTAAACTATTGGTCGTAGAGAGGTCTTTTTTTTTTAATTTTGTTCGTTATTCCTTTCTCTAAATTTCATACGCAGCATGTCTCGACTAATTTTCATTAGTTTACGAGACATTTTAAGATCTATGTATTTTTCTGAGAATATAAAAAAAGATAATTTGGAGTATCTTCTTTGGAAGTCGTTAACAAACCTCATATTATTTCTGTGGCGCCTGGACTATTAATTAGGAAAATTTTTACAGCTAAAATTGATGAAACCTAAAAATGAGATTTCTTAAAAGTCTTAACTCGAATAGGCCGACACGGCCGCTTATAAAAATTATATGTGCTTAATTTTGTTCTATGGGATCCTAAAGAACAGCCCCCCAAAGTTACAGCAAAATCTAAGATTAGAGCGCTTTTACAATCAGACGATTTCACATGGAATGACCCATTCTATAATTACGTATATATAGCCAACTGCCTATTTTTTGTACTTTTTATGTAATATTTATTAATATACCGTTAGATTTGTTTTTTTCAATATTTTTTAACTTTTATTTTATCAGAAATAATTTCAATAAATGTTATCGCTTATTCTCGACTACAGAAATTTGACCGTACAGTGTAAATCAGGCTTTTCATGAAGTTACACGTGAACACCTCGTGTCTACTCTGTTTCTTCGCCGAATGAAGTATAGTGGTTTTACTCCACTATACCAACGCGAGAAATTCGCAGCAGCAGCGACGAAAATTCCGCCTATGCTGCGGCAGCGGAATTCGCATTTCTACATACACCAACGCGCAAAATTCGTAGCCTCAGCGGCGGTGGAAATTTGTGATATTTGCTGCCGCTGCGGATTTTTCGGTTTGGTGTGTGGGGAACTTAAATGCACTTTTTGTACGTACAATCATTAAGTGAGAAGTGTCGAAGTTGACTGGTGTAATTTTTTTTTGCGTAATATAAATTTCGGTAAAGAAAACTAAAGTACAACTAACAACTTATGTAAGTAATCTATTGTTTCTCCATACAATTTTTTTAAAGAATATGTCATTATTAAAAGATATTGATTCATAATATAATAAGTACTATTACAAGAAATTTATTATTTTTTATTTGCATGATAAACTTTAACAATTGTGGTATCCAAGAATCTAAACAAAATCACAATTTAAAAAAAATACGATTGAACTAAAAAGACATGTTGTGGTTTAAGTCTTGGTTATAAGTGGGGTATAATTTTAAATTCTAGGGCAGAAAAAATCGCAACATTTTTTTAGTTAAATTTTTATTTTTTTAATCGTGTTTTTTTTTAATTTGCGTACTTAGATCCTAAAATGGATAAGTTTTTAATCGGATACAAACAAAACGAGACTGAAGAAGATCCTAGACCCGGTACCAGTCGGCAACATGAAGGAACTATAACTACTAAGAAAATCAAAACAAGAAAATATAATTCTACGTATCTCACGCTCGGTTTTACTAGTATCATTACTGATGATGAAGAAAAACCACTATGTTTAATTTGTTCAAAAACATTAGCTGCAGACAGTTTAAAGCCAAACAAATTAAAGAGACATCTCGAAACCAAACATCCAGGATTTAAGAACAAGACTCCTGAGTTTTTCCAAAGAAAATTAAATGCATTTGAAAATCAGAAAAGTAGTTTTAAGAAAGTTTTATCAATACCAGAAAAAGCATTATTGGCTTCCTATAAAGTTGCATACAGAATCGGAAAATGTAAAAAAGCGCATACAATTGGCGAAGACCTTGTTTTACCCGCTGCTATAGATATTGTAGAAACAATGTTTGGGGAATCTTTTGCTAATCAGTTGCGTCAGATTCCTTTGGCTGATAATACGGTAGGACGAAGAATTTCTGATATATCAGCAGATTTATTTGAACAGTTAATTACGAATTTAAGGACACGTAAATTCGCAATTCAAGTTGACGAGGCGACGGATGTTATTAAAGATTCCCACTTAATAGCCTATGTTCGATTCGCTGATGATGCAAATAAAGAGTTCAAAGAAGATTTGCTGTTTTGTAAACTAATACAAAATAGATCCACTGCAGTAGACTTATTCAAAATTATTAATGATTTTTTCGAACAAAACAAGTTGGTTTGGGAAAATTGTATTGGTCTTTGCACTGATGGAGCGAGATCAATGTCGGGAAAAAAAGAAGGTTTAAAAGAATTAGTAAAAAAATATTCTCGAAATTTAATTTGGACACACTGTATTCTTCATAGACAAGCTCTAGCATCGAAAAATTTAAGTGCTGAATTGCAAAATATTTTTGATACGCTTAAAAATATTATCAATTTTATTAAAAAAGTTCTTTGAGAACGAAGTTATTTTCAAATTTATGTGAAGAAATGGGATCAGACCATAAAGCACTTCTATACTACTGTGAAGTTCGTTGGTTATCACGAGCAAAAGTACTTCAACGTATTTTTGAATTAAAAGAAGAAATAGGAATATTTTTACGAAACAATAACCATCCAGAATACAAACTTTTTTCTAACACAGATTTCATAATAAAATTAGCATATTTGACAGACATTTTTGAAAAACTAAGCATTTCGAATTTATCCTTACAGGGAAGCCACATGAATATATTTGTTCAAATAGATAAAATAACCTCATTTATTAAAAAAATTGAATTATGGACTAAAAATTGTCAAGATGACAATTTTGATATGTTTCCGAATTTAAAAAATAGCTCTTGTATTGAAAAAATTAAAGAGGATAAAGCTCTATTTACAGAACACTTACAAAAATTAAAACAATATTTCAATCATTATTTTCAAGATGTGAAAGAATACGCAAAACATGAGTGGATACGAAATCCGTTTATTGTAGAAGTTAATGGTGATTTTGACCTGACAATTAATGAACGGGGAAAATTAATAGAACTCTCTTGTGATAGCCTACTAAAAGATCAATTCAATCCGAATGATCCGGGAAAATTTAGCAAGCAATATCCCGTCTTGTCATCAAAAGCTATACAAATTCTTTTACCTTTTGTGACGTCATATATGTGCGAAACAGGATTTTTCGCATTAGCTGTCATCAAAACAAAATATCGAGCACGATTAACAGTGGAAAACGAAATAAGAGTGGCTCTATCTTCATATAAACCACGATTCAACGAATTATATTTGAAGAAACAAGCCCATACTTCACATTAAGTTGGTTTTAGTCGATCATAATTTATTATCAAATATTTGACAATAATTTATGTTATACAATTTTGGTGATTCATATTCTATATTATTTTTTTCATTAAAGAAATTATTTACAAATTGTTTATAAATTTTTTCAAAGGGGGGCGGCAGAGGTAAGATTTTTTATAAGGGGGGCGTTAGTGTACAAAGTTTGGAAACCGCTGCTGTAGAGGATTGAACGCTTTGGATCCCCGATGAATGATATATTTCTTAATACGGACAAATTCTCAACGAATCACCGTCTTCCACAAAGCCACACATATTCTACATTATATTTTCGTTTCGAAGCTATTCATCTCCGTGTTCTTTGGTGCACATAAAGGTTATACGATTCATCGTTTCTATCTGCCGGAGATACTTTCTAGTCCCTATGGCGGAGCAGTAAAGTAGTTTTCTAATACCTAGATTTATTTATTCACAGTCTCTTTTAAAGGACTGAAATTTGAAGTAAACTGTAGGGAACACAGTGTCTTACAGTTTCAAATGCAGTACATACATATGCAAACCCTGTAGATGCATAGAAAGAATCTCGTTACAATCCTGATTGTTTACTAAGACATTCCGACATTCTTTGTTTAATCGCTATTGTTCTCCAACACAGTACTGGCCGGTATCAATCATGTTATGTCGGAGAAAGTCATTATACTCACAACGAAGACAGTAGATGTTTGACATGTCTTAGGTAAACTCTTATATACCGCAAGGTCGCCACATTTTGCCTGTATATTTTTATGTCTCATGTACAAATTTTAGCAGTGGATGGTAAACAAATTCGTCATTTTACATCTCTGCCGCTGATGCCAAAATCTTTGAAGAACACTTGCAACTGCTTAAAGAGCGAAAAGAAAATGTAACTCAAATTAGAAAAATACTGCTTGCGGCGCAATAAACTTTTATTTCTTCTTTGATAGCCGTAAGTAATTTATAGCAGTAATGAAGCCGGTCTTGACGACGGGCCATAATCGATTGACAATCTGTTTTCATTACTAATGTATTTACTACAGCGACCTTATTAGTGTGGTATTTACTATCTTACTACAAGTCCATCGACGTTATTTTCTAAACTATTTATTTTAAGACGACATTTCTCAGAAAATAGGGCGTTTTTCTGGTAAATACAGTATAAAAAAATGTGTAAAATAAATTAAAAATGTATCCTATACAATCAATAATGTTGAAAAATTATAGTTAAACCGCTTTTCATCAATTATACTCTACAAATTTTTATAAAACAATCTTTTGAAGATCTCCATGAACTACAGACACGTATTTATCAGAACATTGAAATCAACACAACATTAAAACACTTAATTCTTTTAATACATTATAACCGCTACTTCCTTAATAATCTTTATCGATTTGTGAATACAGAATAAAATAAATTTTAGGTAAGACTTAATTTATAAATATGGTAACAAGTTTTGGTGTTACTTGTGTGTGAAATATACACGACGTAAGGGTGCTGCTGACAAATGGATATTTCTCATACGTGCGCCCCCAAACCAGACAGGTAATCATGGTTTAACCGCCTTTCATCGATTACACTCTACAAATATCCACAAATAATCTTTTGAATATCTCCATGCACTACAGACACCTATTTATCAGAACATTGAAATCAACACAACATAAAATGTTTTATGTTGTGTTCACCTAATTTTAATTAATAGATTATAACGGATACTGCCTTAATAATATCGATCGATTTATGAATACTGAATAAAATAGATTTTCGATAAAACTTAATTTATTATACGGTAACAAATATTGGTGTTACTTGGTTGTGAAACATACACGACATAAGGGTCCCTCATAGGAAACCCAGCAATAAAAACAAGACCAGTTATCGGCCAATAAATGGTTAACGATAAATGGCCAATAATCAATTCTCGATCGTCGGCCGATTATCGACCAGTGAATGGCTAAGAAAATATGGCCAGCAAATAGCACCCGATCCTCGGCCGATTTTTAAGCCAGTGAATGGTAGCCAGTAATTAATTCCCTATTGTCGGCCGATTTTTCGGCCTGTAAACAAATGACCATCAATCAACTAAATTATAAAACAAGCGATAGCTGATTAAAACTGCTGTTAAAAAAATAAGTTTCCAAAGTTTCAAAGAAAACCTACTGTCAAAAAAAGATAGCGAATAACTTTTACCCGACGAATTATTTGTTTCAAATTTCTTTAATTCCCTAAGGAAGCCCAGTCGTAGAAAAAAACGCTTATCGGCGATAAATGGTTAAAGATAAACGGCCCATGATTGACTGTCGATCGTTGGCCAACTGTTGGTCAATAATTTGTTAACAATAAATGGCAAAGATCAGGTCCAGATCGTCGGCCGACTATCGACCCGTGAATGGTTAATTCATATGGCCAGTAAACAACACCCGATCATCAGCCGGTTTTTAAGCCGGGAATGATTATGTCTGAGTCTGCGCAGTATAATTTCAGAAATGTAGTAAATACTTATGGCGTACAGAGGGCGATATTCATATAGTTCGTTTGGACTAGAACTACGCGAGATGTTGATATTATGAAAGAATCTAACAAACTAATATTATTTGAGAGATGCTTGTAGCAGTATACACTCAGCTTACTTCTCTTTAAAGGACATGGTATAGTAACAGTATAATTATTATTATTGTTTTATAACTTGTCTAAATAGTTATCATTATGCATCAATTCTAAATAATTAATAAAAAGAAAATCATTACTAAAAAAGTTATACATATTGTTATATATCGGTCAATAAAGTTTTGTCAAACATTCGATATTTAACGGCCCAGTTAATATCAGTTCATGGCCCATATCTGGGCCATTGCCTTTAATTATTCCTGGCCGATAATTGGTTGCCATTGCTGGGCGGGTGTTATCATCCCGATAGTTAATCATTCATTAGCCATTAATAGTTGCCATCACTGTGCCATTAATATGGGTCGATGGCGCAACAATGGACCGTTACCGGGCCATTCTTCAAATCCTATGTGGGGTGCTGATAAATGGATACTGTAGCTCATACGCGCGCCCCCAAACCAGACAGGTAATTTGTGATATTGAGATTTATGTCGGATAAGAATTTTAAAACAAGATCCAACAAATATTAATGGATGTAAATGGTGAAGAAATGGTTAATCTCAGATTTCTAACGGGACAAAAACAATATTCTTGATATCAGCAACGTGTTGTTGTTCGAAATACTAAACTCTAGTGAAGTAATTGAAATTCTGGCGCATCCACCATTTGTAACAAATGATTCTGAGCCAACACGTGGAACTGGAGACATTAAACGGGATTAACAGGGTTTTATTGGGGTCTTATTGGTGTTTGGGGAAAGTCTCCGGCCGCTCGTAAAACATCAGTCGAGTTGTCTGATTCGTTTCAGCCACACTAAGAAATTATATTTGCAACCAACGAAACACCAAACTGTAGCCCGCACTGATGCCCATATAGAGATCAGTGGTAGCCAGGCTCTTACATTCTGTAACCTTGTTGAATGATGAGATGGCGAGCGGGGTTGAGAGGTAGGGAGATCTTATACTATAAATTCTTATTACAACATTGAGTTGTAGATGTTTATATTTTTTTTACATAGATTTTGAAATTCATTCTTATTCAACTTCTGTGGAAGTTTCGAATAACTAAAAAAAAAACGGAAGGATAGAAATTCTATAGTGAATAATATAATTTTGGGCGAATAAAATAAAAAATAAAAGATAAATATGACCATTCAAAGTATTGTTGGACTACCTGATTATTATGATCCATTTTTAATTTTTTATATTTATCCCAAAAACCATCGAAGTTGCTGTATTGCATATTCAAGACGGTGTCGCCCGATAGAACGTTCGACTTCTATCAGCTTTTATCTTTCTTACGCATCATCTATTCTCATAGCCTTCACTCACTCCCTTGTAAAACCATATGAAATAACTAAAGGGCAGATTGAAGGTCATTTGAGTAGAAATAGAACGCTCGAAATGTCCCATTGGCGTAGTTATTTTTCGATTCTGCACCACTCCGTAAGAATTGAAGGTTATTCACACCTACACTTCTACAGTAGAATCTCAATTATCCATTAGGCACTCGATTTTCCGTTACTGTCTATTATTCATCTATACTTTTTTTTACATTTTACATAACACAAAAAACGGTCAATTGGTATATCATAGTATTTTCCATTTCTTTTTTATTTTATTTTTCTATATATTTTCAGGTTATTTTTCATATCTACTGTATAACATTAGTTTCAGAAACAAATCTTACTTAGAAATTTGCCGATAATATAAAACATTGTTAAGCTTTATTGTTTAATGCCGCCAATCTTCCTGTAAATAGTAAAATGAGGAACTGCAATATACAGGGTCTTCGTTCAATTAATTCAATAAGAGCCAGGGGATCATACGTATATTTAATTTTTTTCGACATGTTAAACGTCTTTTAATAGTGTCCGATTAATACTGAACGAATTGTTACAATAATCGGTCGGTCGTGTGAAAACAACCATACACTTGTAGGAGTTTTTACAAGGGTGGTCTCACGAGACATTTCCATACAAATCCGCGTATTGAAATGACCAAATGGACATCTCCCTGTTCGTATTACATTTTAGTTAATTTTTAACTACAATTGAAATTCCTATTTTTCTCAAAAATCAGTCTAACAAATAATTCATATTAGATACAAAAGCCTCAGTTTTAATTTTAATGCATGTATTTACATAAATTTATATGAAAGAACAAATCAACAAAAATGTGTTCATAATTTTAAACTTTCTTTTAATTGATTTTTGTCAAAAATTGTTGTTTTTTAAAATTTTCTATTGTAAAAACATCCCTTAACGAGTCGTCCTTTAAAGAATGAGAGAGAGCGACCAGAAATTCATAGAAATACGGTACAACTAAGCACCTGTTTTTTCGCCGTAACGTCGCGATGTCACGATAGCAGTTCAACTGGTCCACAGGTACAACAGCTTTTGCTAATACGCTCTATACGAATTTGTCAGGAGACTAGAATTTCCCCTGCTCCAACTTGGAGCAGATATCCGCCCTTTACTTATTAGGAGATAAAAAAAACCTAGACGTGCGATGTGCGGGAGCAGGGAGTCTATAGGTTGTGGCTATGGAGTGTAGAGATAAGGAGGACAATCTTTTATGGGTCTTCAAGCGAAAAATGTGGAAAACCCATATTTTTCAACTCGGAGAAGTTACAAATTGGTGTATTTTCGAGATATGTGAACTTGAAAGTACGTAGCTGATTATTGTAGTGATGGCGGGCTAGGTTAACTGCGTTTATTTTTTTTTTATTACTCAAAAAGCGTATTTTTAATTTTAATCCCCTTTGTTGTAGTAACAGTGCATAATCTAATGAATGTTGTGAATTTTTTTGGTAGGTGTAAATACATTAGAACTTTGAAAAAAAAATTATCAAAAACATTTTCAATTTTTTTGGACACTTTAAAATCATGTAAAAATTAGAAAAAAATCTATAGTATTCTCTGAAACATTCATCAAAGATTGGCGTTGGCCGGTTTTCATCATCTGTTATAGTTTTTGAAAAAAAAATTTGAAAAATAATAATTTTTCCACCCTATCTTAAAAGCCCTTTGTCAATCCGTGCCAAAAACGTATGTATAATGTTTTCAGAGTGGGCTGATATTAGAAATGATACTAATTTACATGGGGGCCATTTCACCATGCTTATCCGGCTATACCCTTTACAATTTTTTTTTTTGAAAATTCTGTTTGCGTTTTTACAATATTTCATTCTAGTCATAAGCGCTATTTGTTTTTACAATTTTCAATTGTAATTTCAAGTCTAAAATTTTGTAAAATTTCTATACATTTTTGGAATTTAGTTTTACCACGTTTATCAGTAAAATTACTAAACAAAACTTGCAATTACAATTACAAGAAATGATTAGAAATTTACAGATCATTATTTTTTTTGAAAATTCTGTTTGCATTTTTACAATATTTTTTTAATTTCGTAAACAAAATATGTATATCGCTTTTCGCACTTAATATAGTAATGCAAACCCCAATCCAAAACTATAACTTTTTAAAGTATAAAATTTATAAATATATTATAAGAACGGTCCTGCAGGACCACTTTATAAGATCTTATAAAGTGGTCATGTTAGAAGAGTTTCTTGCTAATTTTAGTAAAACTACCATAGATGGCGTCAACGTTTTAAGTCGTTTGTTGTTGTAGAACTGATCGCAATAAGATCTTGAAAATATAATATTTAAAATTATCGTGAAAATAGGATTCCTTATCATGAAAGGGTTGGTGGCTGTAAAAATGGTAAAAGGTCGTCTGAAGCCGTCCCCCATATATTTGAGATAAGTTACTTGTTTCATTTTGATAAATATATGATAATGAGACAAATTAGTAAAATATTGTTAAACAATTTTTTACTAAATGTTAGTAATATTACAACAGAAAGTTTGTAATTTTTCTAAACTAAATTGGTATAAGTTATCTATACCATATAATTATAATATAATATAATATAATTACAATAAATTTTTGTAAAATTACTAGATTTATTTGATACATTTGGCTTAGTAAAATTGCGAATAATGTATAGTAATATTACTAAACATAGTTCTAGTACATGATTAGTAATTTAGCGACTGATGATTTGTAATAATTTGAAACTGAGTTGTGATAATTGGTGTACTAAAATCACAACACTGAGTTCTACAATTTCAAAAATGTGGTGCGTAAAAACTTTGTACACAAATTTAGTAAAATTACTATGGAAATTTTTAACAGTGCAACTGGCCGACTTGATATTGATGTAATTAGTGAATATTTGGCCATAAAATCACCAATTTTCGAAGAAATCGAAGGACGTATTAGCATTTTTGGAGGCGACATAATCGAAACTGAAAACGAAACTAATGACATGTTTTGCAAAAAAATTGAGAAAAAAATTAATTTACGGTTTAATTATTATTGTTTTAACTGTAGAAGCCTTTTAAAAGCATTTACTATGTCTATGTGGTAAAATATAACTACCACAGATCAAGGAAAAAATTATTGACAAACTAGTCCCTCATTAATAGCAAATTAACAATAAAAAATTGAAAGTGCGTGGAACGCCGCACATTAGAGATGAAGTCCATTATTATCTTGGTTTATTTTCTTTCTGTCGTTGCTTGAGGGCTCGATTTTCTTCTGCAGTTGTCTTTTTTTGGATTTTACTTAAACGTTTTAAATGTCAAAATTAAGGACTTTTTGAGTATAATATATTAAAGGCTGTCCTACATCAACTGACAATTAGATGTCCTTTAATGTCCTATATGCTAATTAATACCCATTAATTAATTAATATACAGTCGAACCTGGATAAGCGATAGTTCAAGGGACCGCGATCTATTTTTCGCTTATAGAGGTTTCTCACTAATCCGAGTTTCTAGCTTACAGAGGTTCGGGAGAGGTTTATCTCTTTTAAAGAGGTCTAGAAAAATACAGCCAATAAATATCGATAAACATGCATGTATTGTATGGGTATTATTTATTAGAATAATACATGTTTGCAGATAAATGCTTACAAAAAAAACGAAAGATCTAACATTAAATTTACTTGAAAAAATCCGTTAATTTTTTCTGCGTTTCAGTGTTTACATTTTGTGTGTATTTTTCTATTTCATATATGCAAATTCAAGCATTCCAATAAACTAAGAGTTCTTTGAAATTTAAGAATGAGTTATAAATACGTTTAACTCTCGCTTATAGAGGTACAGGCAATAAACAATCTCACTTACAGAGGTCCATGAGCGAAAAACGACACTCACTTATACAGGTTTTTGTATCACTCATAGAGGTTTTAGAGGTGTGAAATTACTGGACCTGACAATTACTCTCACTTATAGAGTTTTCTCACTTATCCAGTTCTCCCTTACACAGGTTTGACTGTATATATTTTCATTTTAAAATATAAATAAGAGTGATTCTAACCTCACTTTCTTTGACGTTTTACAATTAAACAATAATTTGTTCAAACATTTCAATATTTTGCCAGATTATGATTTAATTAATAGAATTAATTTTGTTAATTTTATGAATACAAACCAACGAGCGGGCGGGACGAAGTCTGGCGAGTCTGCTAGTTTATAAGTACATGGCGTATTTGACTCAACGGAAACCAAGTTGGCCCTATGTTTTCTTTCTATCAGTGTAGGTTACATTGTTTTAAACTTAGGTCTCCTGTAACAATAAAGTCAATCAGGTCTGGTAATCTGTTGAGGTCAGTAGATCAATAAGTTGGTCCTCTAGTAGACTGTTAAGACAGCCAACAATCTTCTTCCGTCTGTTCTTGTTATTGTGGATCCCCAGTGCTCATGCTTAGCATTGAAGGTCCTAACTGCGATAAATGCGATAAATTTGAAAGTACCTCATATATTAAATTTTTCGAATGTCGTGTATAAGACAATTATTGCAGTCGTCATTGGACCCGTGCAATAATTGTCGACTTCTGACACTTGTTTTTTAATATACTATTTTTTAATTGTCGAGATGTTACATTTTATTTAATTGTAAAAAAACAAAAAAATATGCACATTGCGAAAATTATATATTTTGTATGAGAAACTCTCAGCTTTCAGAAAAAAATATCACATTTGATGTACCACGCGCCGCATTGTGAGAAAAATTGCCTTTTTCACTTTGATTGGATTTTAAAGGGTCTTCCGTTGCATGCAGAGTAAATAAATTTACTCTATAAATTAAAAAGCTGGAAATTTTCCCAACAAAAACCTACATTTTACCAATTTTGAAAAAAATATTTTTTTACCTCAAAAAAAATGAAGTTGAAAATTTTTTTCCTTCAAAACTTCAAGAATTCATAACTTCCAAACCGCCGCATATTAAGAGCTCAAACTTTTAGGGAAACTTTCTTTCAAAGTAGAGAACATCTCCACAAAATTTGAAGAAAAAAATCGGTCGCACCGTAAAGATGATTTTATTTGGTGGAATGTCCAATATATGTAAAACATAAAACTCATTTTTCGAACTAAAAGGCTGTCGAAAAATCTCTTTAACTCACGTGTCTGACAACGTAAACTCTACACCTTATCGTTGGTTTTTGCTGTCCAATGAAATATTTGCATTACATTCTTTGTTTTGTGAAGACGTGTGTTGATTATGATAAAAAGCTATTTTTTGAAAATTGCCTCACCACTCTATTTCCTCACGAGTATATTAAAAAACAAATTTAATATAATATTTAATAGTTTAAATTTGATTCAATTTTAAATGAAGTTTTTAATTATTGTTGGGATCATAGAACAACTTTTGTTTGTGAGTGTACCTCGAAATAAAGTTCGAAAAAATAAAATACATTAATTTTTATACCAGAAATCTTCGATACAAAGTATCTGATTTATTAGTTGTTATGGTAACATCTTATTAATATCTACCAGAATTGTGACGATGTGGTGACAATTTCAATAAAAAATTTTATCTTCAAACGTCACAAAAGTGACAGTTTTTGTGACTCAAATGACAAGGTAAAAATAGCATTTTGTGTGCCTAGGCGCTTTTTTCTTTTTTTATAAGCTTAGGCAGACAAAATGACAAAATCTGTCACTGGCGTTTAATTTTTTTCGTTATTTGACATTTGTTTTTTGCATCGCCATGGAAGCAGTACTGCCAAGATATTGCGATCAGTTAAAATTTTAATTTTTAAAAACTTTTCAATATAAAAGAATGTTAAATTAAGACGTTTGAAGATAAACTAGTATATGTCATTCGGCGCAAAACTGTCTTTGTGTGCTTCAGCTGACATGTCTGCCTCACTAGCGTTCGGCAGACAACAGTCAGCTTCAGCACACAAAGTTCCAGTTTTACGCCTAATAACATAATCTACTATTTTCTATTTTGCGTCAATAATAGCGCTATTATTAAACTCGCTACTGTACCGAAATATTCTCATTTCGATACTAGTGCTGAAAAGTAAAATGTAGGAATTTTTCTTTCCACTAGGTTGGTAACATTTTCATTGCTTTTGACAACTGTAAAAAACATAAAAACAAGATACTTAATATACCGTTTTTCATACTGATCTTTAGATTTATTGGGTAGTAAATTGCTTCCTAAATTTTCAGCAATTTCTCTTATTTCAGGTGGAGTACATGAAAATACTTCACTCATTGTTAAATAAGCAATATGGTGAATAAAACAATTGAAGTTTCCTAGATGAATGTTAAATTGTATTTTTTTTAGTAACACCAACTCCCACCAATTTCCCTAAATATCAGATCTCGCAATTTTTTTGTAAAAAAAGGCACAAAGTAGGCAAAACAGAAAAAATAGTATAAAAAACTCGTGTCAGAAGTCGTATTCTGCACTCGTCCTTTAGAAAACTCGCGGTTGTGGAAAAAACCCTTTCAGATGGTGTACTTGATGCTGGAACAGCTAAAAATCTTCTTGCCAGTCTAGCTAGATGAGGAAACTTATGGCGTTTAGAATAGAGATTATGGCCAACGAAAATTTTGAAGGGACATCAGTAGTTGCTAATAAGAACAAAAGAGAGAAGAACTTGGATTATCTTTTCAATTGTGACGTTGCTTTATCTCAAAGTTTTGAGAGAATTGCAAGCTTTGAAAGCGATAATCCAAATTATCAGAGTGAAGTACATGAAAGAGAAATCAATAGTTTCAAAATGGAGCCAAATATTTCTATTGATGATAATCCCCTTCATTGGTGGCATTCTAAACGCCATAAGTTTCCTCATCTGGCTAGACTGGCAAGAAGATTTTTAGCTGTTCCAGCATCAAGTATACCATCTGAAAGGGTTTTTTCCACAACCGGAAATATTATAAGTTCTAAGCGGAACTGCTTACTTCCCGAAAATGCAAATTTATTAATTTTTCTTTATCAAAATAGAGATATAACTGAAAAAAAATCTTTAATTAATTTAAAAGCCCTTTTTATAAATAAAAATAAATGTAAAATATTAATTAATCTAATAAATTATTCTATTGTTATTTTTTTGTTCATAAATGTTACTTTTTTAACCTGCCGGTGAAAAAGAAATTGTTAAACAGCTTAAAAAAATAGCCGTTTAGCCGGTTAACCATTAGCTAATTAACTTAGCTAACTCAATTAACCGGTTAAGCTGATCGGCTAGCCAGCTAATTAACTTAGCTAACTCAGTTAACCGGTTAAGCTGACCGGCTAGCCAGCTAATTAACTTAGCTAACTTTTTTAGCCGGCCTAACCGGTTAAATTGTACAGCACTACTACCTACCTATTTTAGATAGAAAAGTTTTCGTTTTTTTTTTAATTTTATAAAATCATGTAATTGGATTTAAATTTTTTTTATGGTAATCTCATTTTCTCGACAAGCAGAACTTTTAATAAAAAGTGACGTTTCCACGTAAAATCAAAAGTAAAGATTTTATCCCTCTTGTCAACTCGATCCTGGGACATACTGTATAAAAACTGACTAACTCAATCACTAAAGATATTCGCTAGTATTCTATATGGGAGAAATTGATGGGTACCATCGAATTTCCTAACAGAAGCCCATATTCCTTTTCCCTCGACCAGCAACTATCTGCTTCTGATAAGATCTTTATGCACATTTGGTGGGAGTTGTAAATTATCTAATTGGATTTTATGGTATACGAGTCCCTTTGTTGGAATTATTTTAAATCAATACTCAACAACAAGAAATAAAAATGTTTTTATGGGGGAGGTTACTATACAACATTAATCATAAAAGAATCACGTATTGTTTGCGCTATATTCAGCTGATGCTGGTTACAACGCTGTATTAAAAATGTATAAAGTAAAATCGAATTGTACTTGAAAAAAAATCAATATATTTGTACTATGAAGCAGAATCGACTGCCTTGATCGACTGTTACAGATTGAATGTCAGCCCTTTTTGGGAATTTCAAAAATTATGAGAACGTTTGGGAAGGGGAAAAAGGAAAGTGTGTCAAATAGGTAAAAGCGGGAAAAAAGGGCCTTGGTCACTGAACAAAGGATGATATTGGGACAAAGAGCAATAAAAAAAGGAAGGACGAAAGGACGGTTGATTTACAGCTAGACAGAACAAATTTTAAATTGCGGCAATATAATATTTGAGTTTACAATTTGGAAAAAACGTGAAAAAATGTAAGTTTTCGATAACAATACGACTGTACAAACATCCACCCCCCTTGAAAGGATTTCCTTTCAAATGAGATTGGTTCACCCTTTGTACTGAGATTTACTATTGATTAAATACCAAAAAATAACAAAAATCAAACATTTAAAATTAGCCTTAACTATACTCTAATAATGAACTGAATCTCTAAATTTGCACATGTAACGATTACACAATATTGTTCACTGTCACTATTCTTCCTTATTGGATGAAAAACTCTCGAGGCCTTCCTCGTCTTCATTATCGATAGGCAAAGGAATTAAACTCGTAACAGATCTCGAAATGATTCCATCTGACGTTTTGAGTGATACCACGCGGATCACCTTGTCGGAGCCGGGCAATACCTTCAGAACTCTGCCTAATCTCCACCTGGTTGGCGGCAAATTATCTTGCTTAATTATAACCAATTTGCCGGGTTGTAACTGAAATGGATTTGACGTGCTCCACCTTGATCGTTGTTGTAAACCATGTAAATATTCTCGTTGCCAACGTTGCCAAAAATGCTGAACCATATATTGCACATGCTGGTATCTTCCTAGTCGATTTAATTTTATATCACGTACATTGTCTTCTGGTAATGCCATAAGAGATTCACCAATGAGGAAGTGTGCAGGAGTTAAGGGAGTCAAATCATTTACATCATCAGACAAAGGTGATAATGGTCGGGAGTTCAAACAAGCTTCAATTTGTGTCAAGATCGTATACATCTCTTCAAATGTTAATTTTGTTTCACCGATTACGCGCTTTAAATGGAATTTCGCTGATTTTACTGCACCTTCCCACAACCCGCCGAAGTGAGGAGCGTGTGGAGGATTCATATACCACGATATTTTTTCATTTGATGTGTACGCACTGACCTTATTACGGAAAGATTTGTCATGTAATAAACAACGCAATTCATTTAATTCGTTTCGCGCACCTACAAAATTGGTACCGTTATCCGAATATAATTGTTGACACCGACCGCGCCGCGATACAAATCGTCGCAAACAGTTCAGAAAGGCATCAGTTGAGAGATCATTAGCTAGCTCAATATGCACAGCCTTTGTTGAAAAACACACAAAAATACAAATGTATGCCTTGACGATCGCTCGACTACGAGTCCTTTCCTTCAAATATAAAGGACCAGCATAATCTACACCACAAGTTAGAAAAGGGCGCGTTGGTGTCACTCTTGTTGCCGGTAAATTACCCATTATATATTTTTGAGTTGTCCCTTGCAATCGAACACAAGTAATGCATTTTTTAACTACCTTTTTCACCATAGTTCTGGCTGACAATGGCCAATACCGTGTACGTAGTGATGAAATTACTGTTTGACAACCGCCATGAAACAATCGCTTATGCTCATGCTCAATTATTATCCAAGACAAATGATGAAATTTCGGTAATATAACTGGATGTTTTTGATTAAATGTTAAAGGTGCATTGCTCAGTCTGCCACCAACTCTAATAAGACCATCAGAATCGATAAAAGGATTGAGTGCAATTAACCTACTTGATTTTTTCACCTGACCGCCTCCTTGTAAATCTAGAATCTCTTGTTTAAATGATTGCTGTTGCGCTAACCTTATAAGACGAATTTGCGCTTGTTGTAATTCTCGAGTTGTCAACCATCCGTGCTCCCGAACACCTTCCCGTTTTTTAAATCTCAAACAATATGCCGTAACTCGCGTAAGTTTTGGCCACGATGAGAATTTCTCTATTATCGAAACATCTGCATCTGTAATAGAAAGTACGGTAGTTGACTGCGGTTTTGCTTCAGGTGGTTCGTCTTGCAATTCGGTGTCGTTATACGGCCATAATGTTGAATCTTGAGATAGCCAAATAGGTCCCTTCCACCATAATCTTGACGTTATTAATCCCGGGGGACTGACCCCTCTTGAAACTAAATCAGCTGGGTTTTCCTGTGACGATACATGAGCCCAGTTGGGGCTTGAAAGCCGTTGAATCTCGGCTGTGCGATTCGCAACAAATGTCTTCCATCTTTTTGATTCACTCTTGATCCATGAGAGTGCAATATTTGAATCAGACCAATAATAATGCTCATCAATTCGCATATCCAATGCTCCCGATGCCTTGTGCATTAATTTAGCTAATAATAAGGCTCCACATAATTCCAGACGAGGCAACGAAATTCTCTTCAATGGTGCCACCCTAGATTTTGCACACAATAAATGTACGGTATGACAATTTTGAATATCAGTTGACCTTAAATACACACAAGCTCCATATGCGGATTCGGAAGCATCACTAAAACCATGCAGTTCAATTCTCACATAACTATCAGCTACTGCACGACGAGGTATTCTAATTTTGTTGAGCTCTAACAATCCTTGACAGAAGTCGACCCAAGTTGTGTGTAACTCTTGAGGCAGTGACTCGTCCCAGTCCAATTGTAGTTGCCAGGCCTTCTGTAGTATGATTTTTGCTCTGATTATGGCAGGTGCGACAAGTCCCAGTGGGTCAAATATCTGTGCAATTTGAGCAAGGATTGTTCTTTTCGATATCTTCTTATTTTCATGTAAGGTTACAGCAATTTGAAGTTCATCTGTGCTTGTAGACCACCTCAGGCCCAATGTTTTTGGATCCTTTTCTGACTGTAGTGTTATGTGTTCTATATTGCCTTCCTCTATGATCTGTGAGTGGTTGGATGCCCATTTCCTCAGTTCAAAACCCCCTGTAGCGAGGATGTTTGTTAAATCCCTTTTTAAATCACAGGCCTTTTCTATACTCTCTGCACCTGACAGTAAGTCGTCTACATAAAAATCATTGATGATGATTTTACTTGTTTCAGGAGACTGTGCTTTATTTTCTTCAGCAATTTGACGAAGGCTTCGTTTTGCTAAGAATGCAGCCGATCTAGTACCATATGTGACTGTATTCAACTGATATATCTGAATTCTTTGTGATGGATCTGTTCGCCACAAGATGCGTTGATATTTTCTATCTTCTTCTCTCACAATAATTTGACGATACATTTTTGTTGCATCTGCTGCAATAACATACTTGTGTTTGCGAAATCTCATGAGAATTGAAACCATTTCATCTTGCACTTCATATCCTGCTAATTGAATGTCGTTGAGCGACAATCCTGATTCAGTTTTGCATGAACCGTCAAATACTACACGTAGCTTAGTAGTTGTACTTTGTTCTTTAAACACTGCATGATGCGGAAGATAATATGCTAATTCGTCCTCCTTGAATTTAGCTTCATCTAGTTTTGACATATGATTTAAATCCTCGTACTCTTGCATAAACGCGATGTACCTCTCACGAAGTTCTGGAAATTTTTTAAATTTTCTTTCCATTGATAAAAGTCGTTTGTATGCGATACTGTACGAATCACCTAAGTTCGTTTTATTCTCCTTTAAGGGAAGATTGACAATAAATCGACCATTTCTATCCCTTTTGGTTGTATTGATAAAATGCTGTTCACACGGATCCAATGGGTCTAGTGCTGGCGCACCACTATCTGTTGTACAATTTTCTACTGTCCAAAATTTCTCTACCTGCTCATGTAGTTCGACATTTGTCACCATATGACAAGTAGTCTTTTTTGATTGTTGCAATGCATACTCCACTATACCAGTTACTATCCACCCCAATTTTGTTTTTTGGAGGAACGGTTGGCTTCTCTCTGTCTTTATTTGACCAATACACAATAGGTCCCAGAATAAAGCTGCCCCAATTAACAAATCTATCGGTCCACCTTTGTCAAAATGTGGATCCGCCAATTTAATTCCTGTTGGAATTTCAATTTGAGATCGGTCAATTCTATTGTTTGGCATATTGTCGGTGATTTTTGGAGACACAATGCATGTGATTACAGTCTTGAATCCTGTTATTCTTGATTGTATTTTAATTTGTGTACGATATTTCAAGTTCACTCTTGTTTGATCAATGCCTGATACTGTTGTATCACCCTTAAACGTCGTGATTTTGAGGCGCTTACAAAATTCTTGTGTGACAAAATGGACTTGTGAACCCGAATCCAACAGTGCTCGACATTCATGCATATTCCCAGCCTGATCTTGAACATGAACCACTGCAGTTCCTAATAATACATGTGATGTAATTTTTCCCACTGACTGAGCCGTTAATACCGCTGGATTATCTCTTGATTGTTCCCCGTCGGCTGGGGCCTTTTGAGGCTGATCTGTTTTTGCTAGATGCAACAAGGTATTGTGCCGGCGATTACATTTTTTGCAGGCTCCACGTTTACAAACGTTTCCTTGATGTCCTCCAGTTAGACAATTGTAGCATAATCGTAGCTCCTTAACTCTTGCGATTCTAGCTGGTATGTCACGTGATTTGAACGCGTCACATGAGTATATCTGATGATTTTCATTACACTCGGGACATACTACTGAGGTCGCTGCGCAGGCTACCTGGTTGTTAGCCTTTTTTGTCCAACTGGTAATCTTTCCTGAACCCTTGTTGCTAATTTTATTTGCATTTACTATTTTGGTTTTCTGCAAATATTTGCAATGACCTTCTAAAACTGATATGAAATTCTCAAAAGTTCTTTTTCCCTCAATTGATAATGATTTTCTCTCCCAACTTGTCCTGGTTTCTTCGTCCAATTTTTTACTTAATAGGTATATGAGCAATGAATCGCATTTCTTTGTACATTCGCCTAAACTATCTAATGCTGCTAAATGATTAAGCGTATCATCTATTATTCGCCGTAAGTCAGAGAATGAACCTTTACTCATAGACGGCAGCTCGCATAGCGCTTGTGTATGATGTTCAATGAGATTATCGGCATCCTCATATCTATCTTTGAGTTTTTTCCACGCATGTTCATAGTTTGCCTCTGAAATACCTAACGACTGAATCGCTCGCGCGGCCTCGCCCGTAAGCGCATCGGCTAAGTAATTAAATTTATCAATATTTGACAACGCGGTTTGTGAATTGACGAGTGAATTAAATGAATCGCGAAATTTAATCCAGTTACTTAGATTACCGTCAAATTTTGGAACTGTCATTGGGGGAAGTCGTTTGAGTATAGCTGCTGTACCTATACATTGTTGGGTCATTATATCACTTGTCAGTGATCCTATGGGACTAGCTGTAATATTTTCACCCTGATTGATATCTAACATAGCCTTTGCTAATGCTAATAAACGGTAATACTCAGCCTCAAATTTTTCACGCTCGCTCGCTTCCGCGGTTATCGCCTCTACATCTGTATCTGCGAGTGATGATTCAATTTGAAATTGAATCGCATCAAATGATTCTTCGATCTTCTCGAATTTATTCAATCGTTCGCGAATTTCCCCAAGCTTTTGTTTGTTTTCGTCGCTATCTAAGAAATTTTTAAAACGCGTCATTTTTGCTTTAATTGTACCACGTTGTACTCTTAAGGCCTCTAACGACATGACTGATGTGCAAATTGAAACTTGTTGGACTAAGGAAATTACTTGAAAGGAAGTGTGTGCTCACCGATGAAGTTACTCAGGCAATTGTCTCTCGGATGCTGACTAGCTGCTGCTGAACCAGTTGTAGTTGATGAAGTGTAGTGTACTCTGGACCGTTGTTGTAACTTCACAATTCTTAATGATTTTTACCGAACTTGTTGCACTTGATTAAAGTTGCGAAATTGATTGCACAAATGTTAGTACTGATGATTATTACAACAATAATTAACTGAATTATTGAAATAACTGCACAACTTGACTAAACTGATTCAATCTTACTATAATCATCCGGCTCGAAGGACCAATGTTTGCGCTATATTCAGCTGATGCTGGTTACAACGCTGTATTAAAAATGTATAAAGTAAAATCGAATTGTACTTGAAAAAAAATCAATATATTTGTACTATGAAGCAGAATCGACTGCCTTGATCGACTGTTACAGATTGAATGTCAGCCCTTTTTGGGAATTTCAAAAATTATGAGAACGTTTGGGAAGGGGAAAAAGGAAAGTGTGTCAAATAGGTAAAAGCGGGAAAAAAGGGCCTTGGTCACTGAACAAAGGATGATATTGGGACAAAGAGCAATAAAAAAAGGAAGGACGAAAGGACGGTTGATTTACAGCTAGACAGAACAAATTTTAAATTGCGGCAATATAATATTTGAGTTTACAATTTGGAAAAAACGTGAAAAAATGTAAGTTTTCGATAACAATACGACTGTACAAACAACGTACAATGTCAAATAAATAATTGAAATAATTTTTGTGTGTGTTTTTTTTATATCTCGATACCAACCAAACAATAGTTATTTACTGTGCAAGGTGCTAAAGTCATACTTTATCCACGAGCCAAATCCGCGAGTAAATAAAGAGACTTTACCACCGTGTGCAATACAAGATTTTGTTTAATACTTGCCCTTCAAACTCTTTTTTTATTTTTTTTATTTCCTAATAAGTTATGATATTAATTATTCATACAGTTGTCAATCATTGTTGGTTGCTATTGGATTTCTCTAAACAACAAGCAATTGTTTTTGTTCGTTTGCTGTTGGTTGCTATGGAGTCTACCCACCTCAACGGTAAAGTAAACACATTATCGTGGATGTGAGTAAAGTTAGGGTTACCATATTTTTTAGAAGAAAAATACGGACTCAACGACAGTCAAGAAAATGTGTAGAAAAATCTACCCAATGTTTAAATAAACATATTTATTGTTTTGTTGGAAAATATAACATTTATTCACTCTAACTAATTATGAAATTAGTAATTCAAAAAAATACTACATCAACAATAAAAAACAATAATTCCGTAACTGAATATTAATTACTTTTATTATTAAATTCATATTTTTCAGATGAATGAACTTTTTTTAAAAGAATTGTTTCCTTTTTTATTAATTCGTAAAACTCCGTACAATTTACATCTGAGTTAACTTTAATTTGCAGAAGGCGTTTTAGTATTTTCCGTAAAGAAGTTTATTTCGCTCTACAGACCAAATGTTATTCATCAGAGAAAAAATTCTTTCGGCTGGTGCTGTTGATTCTGGCAAACAAAAGATGAACTCCATCAGTTTTTCAAAGTTCTGACATTCACTTCCATTTTTTTTTAATTGTTTTAAAAACCTCGACCCATAAATTAACGACATTCGAAATGAGGCTTTGATATTCTTCGATAGTTTTTCGTAATTGTTTATTTTTCTCAATCGTATTTTTCAGATCTTTAAGGACGTTCCCAACGAGCACTCGAGCAAATTATAAAATACCATGCGTACACTATAAAAAACACTAGATGAACAGCGCCTTCTCTAATATGTCTAGAAATAGAAAAATTGATCTGGCAACCTTGCAACATGCCGCGCATGGCCGCACTGTCAAAAAAGTTCAACACTTTAAATAATTCTATCGATATTACTTATAGTGAATTCTCGTGAGAAAACTAGTGCTGCACTGGTGCAATTAGAGATGTGCGAGAAATGTCAATATTTATATAGTATTTATATGGAACTAGTGCAGGACTGGTGCACTAGTCGCGTTCTGTTGGTAAATCAGTGCAATTTTTTTGCCCTCAGTACGCACTCAGTGCACATATTTCGACACGAGCTCTAACAGCTCGTGCTGGAATGAGTGCAAAACAAAAGAAAATTGCAATCAACATGGACGGCATACATGCTGATGCAATTATTATTATCGTCTTTTTTATCATCGTCAAGTGATTCTGATGATAAAAAAGAAGTGATGCGTGCCACTGCAAGACCTAAGCCCCCAAAACTAGAAAAAAATATTGCAAATGTCGTTTACAGGTTTACATATAGTGAGGTTAGCCTTTCTCCTATACCAATGATGTAAACATTTATTGCAAGGTCTTTGTCCTATATACAGACGGTCCCGGCCCAACTCTTTCAATTACTGGAATAATCGAATGCAACCTTCAAAAACGTAATTTGAGATAAAAAAAATACCAGGGTACCTACATTGTAAATTTCTAAAATCGACAACAAATTTTTAACATTTATAATAAAGAAGACGAAAAAACAACAGTAGATTGCGGTTAGACGACGGTATTTACCTACAAAAAATTGTTATCTAATCCACTGATTTGGTCAAAAACTAAAAAGGAAAGGTTGTTCAGAGACTATCGTTTGATGCACAGTATGTTATGATAAAAGACGATACTAATAGCATTAAAATTTCCTGTCTATCAATGTAATACATTGATTTCAATACTGGAATTTTGTGTGTTGCTCTAATGAAATTTTTCCTGAGAATTTAAAAATTCGCCACTCTCAGCGCTAATAGTATAGTAGGGATAAACAATGTTCAATGCTCATTAACTTCAATGTAAAAATCGATAAAATAACGTCTCTGATAAAGCTAAGACACTAGGAGAAAAATCAACATTTCCGGACTTAAAAGATAATAACTAGGGGAAATTTTTCGAATTATTCGATAAGTTGACGAATTATTCGAATATTTTCGAATTATTCGAAGATCTTCGAATTATTCGCACACCCCTAATAATAACGTAACTGCCTAAAACGGTTGGCTATGTCAAGTTATCGTTATTTCAAAAACATCCATATTGATAACACATCTCTAATTGCACCAGTGCAGCACTAGTTCTCTCACGAGAATTCACTATTACATTAGAAGAGAAATTAGTAGTGAAGAACGGACTTTTTGGTGAGCACATTTCCTTTCCCTCCCCCTTTGTTGTTGGCTTAATTAATATTTAATTTGGATCTAATAATTGAAAGCGGTCTCTGTAACTTTGTAAATATATCCTCGGATAGTTTAATATCAATTTAAACAATTAACAGCTATTCTTTGGGCGTTCTAACTCAGGACACCCCTTAAATAAGGTCTGTAGAAAACGCCATCAAAGTACCCAGTTGAATAAAAGATCTCAAAGGGGCGAGTTTAGCAAACAAAGCTTCGAACCGTTACTTCTTCGTTCCGGTTTTCGGTTCGATTAGTAAAACGTATATCGGTTCGGTTCCGGTATTCATTCCGGCAAAAATATCGGTTTTGACAACAGTTGATATTTGAACTCTCCTTCGTACTGCACAATGAATTCTCTAATTTATCATTTAAATTTAGACGATCGTGATAAGTCCGGTGTTGTCGATGATCATCATCATCATCATATTGATGGTAATGATTATGTAGTGAATACGAAAAATCAAATACGCGTTAACGGTGTAGTACCACCGAATCGAATAACAATAACAGCAAATCTACTAGCGGATGCCGACAACAAGGTGAGGTACATATTCAAATTTTCTTCTATTCTATTTGTTGTTGTCGTTGTTGTTTGTTCACATTCTGTAATTCCCCGATACACATTCAAAGTTTAGGTTGAGATTTTCACACACTCACTGTGTGAGTAAAACGATACAGGAGCATCAATCGAAAATCAGTAGTTTTCTTCTAGGAACTGCAAGCTTTTGTGTGCGGAAATTCTGCTTTCTGCTCAATCTAAAAATTTCACTAGCAATAGAATAAAACACTATAATTACGAACATTTAATCAAACAATTATGGTGGTTTATTCGAAACGATTCTCTGCTTAGACTAACTACTAATGTTTTTTTTTAAATTTATTTATTTGTTGTTTTTGTTTGTGCAAAAAATTGTTGAATTTTTGTATGAAATTTCGCTTTATTGTTGTTTATTTTTATAGTTTATTTTACTCACAACTAAAACTAGGATAATTTCATCTTTATTTCCAGAAATTTCTAGCTCGGATTTTTTCCAGAATCAAAACATGATTGAAATGTCATGTTTGCCATCACAAAACAACAATCAATCAACAACAACACAACAGCCGTGGACAACTAAATGTAATAAATCGAATGAAAATGTTGTAAAAGACAAGAGAAACAATAAGAATCGCGAGAAACATAGTAATATACGTGGTAAAAATAATTTAGAAACAAACACGTCTGGAGAAAATTATGTTTAATGTTTTATTAGCAAATCAAAAAAACAGAGACTGAACGATTTTAAATAAACAGGAAACCGTTATGGATGTCCAGGAATTGTGACAGAAAATTGGATTTTTATTCAATTGATTTAAAGCTTGCCTTTTATTTTGTAACTAATCGTGTAAATATTTTATTAAATTTACAGAATAATATTTTAAGTGATTTTTAAGCATCGATTAACTTATTCTTTTGTACTTATTATAGTTTAAGTATTTATATTTTAAAGTCGAGTTTTAGCTTGACAAAAACCTAATAATTTTGCAGTATTACAACAATTGTGGCAGCTAAAATTTACTTCTCTTCTATAATAAAATAGTTTGTTAATTGTGAGAGTTTCAGCTAAGACAACAATAGTGCTTTTATTATTAAAAGTATCTTTTCAATAATAATTTTTTTTCTAAAAACTCCTGTTTTATTATTGCAATTATGTCCTGATGCCATTGCGTTGTTTTAAAAATGTGAAAAACGAATAAGCTCCACGCACCATCTACAAATCTTACAAATTAATTCAAATTCGATTGAACCATGACAAATTGCGTTACTGTAAGGAATGTGGTGAAGGTAAGTGGCGTTACTTTGCCAATTGTTATGTAAATCGGTTTTGTTAATCGAGTTAAAGTGATGGTCATTGCATTCTTGAATTTCTTAGTTGTTGGCAGCCAATCACTGTCGTAAATAGCGAATGAAAGATTCGTACTCTGAAATTTTTTCTATCGGTACATTTTTCGAGACTCACAATACAACTTACCGCTTCTGTAATTCCATTACCGAACCAACAATAGAGCAACAATTCAAAAGCAACTGATAATAGATAGAAGAGCTCGTTTCCAGTATTTGCGTCCAAGACCTTAAAGTTTCAGGCAATTCGAGTTATCGATATAATTTAATTAATGATTAAGGGACATTTTAATTCTCAGTTATTCAGTCCGAGAGAGAATTACAGGCCGTCGATAGCTCAGCGGTTGAGAGCACCCCAACGCCCAGATAGCCGAAGGTTCGAATCCCGGTCGATTTATTGTGAACTGGGATTAAATCGGGCTTAGTATCAAGATTCAAATCTCGCTAAAACGTGGCCACACTTTCAATAGGTCAGTTTGTGAGAAATTAAATTTGCTCTTGAAGTGCAAAAAATGCATCGAATTCTCTATAAAAACGATAGCAGCTCAGAATTAGAATGTCTGGAATTTTTTAATGGTTCGCTAATTGTGATCTTTTAGTGGCAATAATCATAAATTAGAAAAATCTTACGTCACTCAATAAATATAAAGAGAAACACATTTCGCCCAACGACACCAAAGTTTGGAACAAGGTTTGAACATTATAAATAGCCTCCAAATCCTCTGAAACACTTCAGAAAAAAATGTAATCAGAATACTTTACGATTATTTGAATCAAAATTACTCAAAAATCATTTGTAAATGTTTAATGCAAACAATCATTTCGTGTTGCATTTCTTTTTGCACATCCTCCGGATCATATAAAACTGCATCATTAATATTACGACCGATTCTAATTAAACATCGTGGACGTAAAGTTTTGAAAGCACCTTGTAAGACTTCCAAATGTGCACTAATACAACTCATCAACGATATAAATAACGAATCCAAAGCTGCAATTTTCGGTACAGTTACAGTGAAATTCTAACAATCTTCATATAACACGGTTGTTCTTCTTAAAAACCGTGTTGTATTATTACCAATAATCATCCAAGCGTAGAGTGTTAATGGTGCAATTGTGAACAAGAAAGTTGCCATAAATTGAACACGTGTATCTTTTCCAAATGGTGATACAATATTAACTGGATATTTTTGTCGATACACACGTTTACCATCATCTTCAATATACCATTGTTGATCGGCAAGAAACACAAATACAAAAATACCAGTAACGAACATTGTAATACAGATTGAATTTACTAAAATCCAAAAATAGTTTGTCCATCGTTTCGCCTCGTTTTTATGTTGTTCAACAATCGCTTTCGGGCAAAAATCGTTGAATTCCTCATAATTACAAACGTAATTCTCCAACAAATCGATTAATTTGATAATTTTCCGCCGGTACAGATTATAATTGATGAATTTGTAGATGCAAGTTATATGATTGCCAAGATCACGTAAAGATCTTAGAAATAAGTCGAGATTATTGAGCGATAGAATCATATATGAGAATTCTAATGGTAAATAAGCAATAAATATATAAACACAAATAAATGTGTTGTACGAATATTGTATATGTTTGGTTAATTTTGATACAGGTCGATCGTAGAACCAAATACCGGAAATTTTCAATAAACGTTTGTTTGAATCGAAATAATTGCGGAAAAAGTCGACGTTTTGCGACATTCTAGCTTACAACTGGATTTGATTCTATTAAAACATCTGCCTTTTATACCCAACAATTACTAAATTTATTATTGAAAAGTTGGAGAGAATTCTTTGGAAGGCATATACATTTGTTGTTTTCTCATATGTAAAAATAACAACCATTACACTATATCATTTTTCAATAGTTTGCCAATTGTTTGGAGGCGTTACATATTAGGGACAATTGAAAATTATCGTATATAATGGGAGGTTGTCCAGCAAACGTCGAATTAGAATTGAATATTCATTGGATAAATACGTAGCTTCAGCCTTGGCACAGAATAACTCAATTTTCTTTGATTTCGTTATTATAGTACGGGAGTCGTCGGCCTAAGCCTAAATCCATCATTGTTTCCATATGGATTCCTATAGTTAATTTCAGGTTTTTGCTAACGAAACGTTTAAAGAAGAAACACAACTTTGGTGGCGTCCAAAAATCTTTCAGGCGCATGGATGTCGTAGAATAAACGCGTTTCCATCATATCCCAAATGGATTTCGAGTACATTCGTAGGGAAGACTGGGGATCCTGTATTGAGCCCTTACAAAAGATATTTTTAATATTTTACCGCTTACTTAACACCCTTCTTAGATTTGTTCGTTCTTGTTCAGTTGTGTTCTAGTCTTTGAAGCGTTAAGATGAAAAAATTGCGATTTTTTTTGTTCATTAATAATTAATCACGTCTAGTGTTAGTGTTAGTGCCAGTGCCTTTCAAATAATCATGTTGCTTCTAATATTAATTATTTTTCTTTCAATTTTTGTTGTGATTATGCAACTATCAACAGGAAGCAGACTGACAAGGAGAGGGCTCCAGGTTGGGGATGGGGATTCGAAAACAAAATGGATGGCGATGTAGGGTTAGTTATTAGGTATCTCACTCTAAAGTGGTTCATCCTAGTGAGCCCTCGTTTGGGAGAAATCGCCCGAAAAGTGTAAGTGTAACAATGCGTAGATTATTCAATGTTCTTGGTGTGAGAATAATTTATGCTTCAAATGTTTTTATGACAATTATCATCCATTACATTGTAACTTCAAGCCGACTACATAAACAAATTTTCCGGCTTAAAAAACTTTCGTTAAACTTCTTTGTATTACACAGCGAACTGTAATGCGTAGAAAAATTAAAAAAGGAATATTAAACAAAGTATAAAAAGTGAGCTGACTTGGAATTGAACCTACACCTTGTTGATTAATGATCAGGGCAAATTCAAAATTCAAAAACAAGTTTATTCATTTTAACTATATGTACATCGATCTACATTGAGGTCGATTTTATTATTACAATTACAAATTACGTCTCCTAGTCCTTAGACTTTATACAAAGTTTTATGTACATTTATTTTTTAAGATTTGCTTTTATTTAGTGGTAATACATTTAATTTTATCAATAGTATTATATTACTGTTGTAGGAAAACAATTTAAAAACCTAATCTAATTTTACATTTTGTTATGTTAGTGCCTGTTAAGGCTATTATTTTCTTATCCTGTTTCCTAACTATTTATCTGTTTATTTACATTTATTTTATACATACATTTACACATTTATTTACAAATACAAATTACATTGACAGTACTTTCATTCGTTGAAAAATTGCATATTATTATAGGGTAGCTTATGTTTCAGTTTAAACGTTAGTTTAGTTTTTTTTGTATCTATTATGTTTTTGAGTAGTTGATTGTGTTTCATTTGTTCATTATAGAATTTGTTGCTAAGATCGTTAATATAATCCTTGATGGGAATTAGTTCGCACTCTTCATGTAATTCAGATATCTTAGTGTAACTGTTTCTATTAGTAATTAGACGCATACATTTGTTATGAAATCTCTGCATAAGATCAACGTTTGTTTTAGCCGCAGAGCACCAAACGGGGCATGCATACACTAATATGGTCTTAACAGTGTTGTGTAGATCAGTTTCTTATTTTTTATTGATGTATATTTTGTTTTCAAGATTGGATACATTTTTTTGTATACTGCGTATGCTTTTTGGATTGTTCGCTCTATGTGGGTACGGTATGTTAATTTACTGTCTAGGTATACTCCGAGATATTTAACAGTTTTATTGTCATTGATCTTTTGATTTTTGACCTTTAATGGGGTAAATATTTTTGAGTTTGTGATTTTTTTGGTAAATATGTTTTCTGTTTTATTGGAGTTAATTTCTATTTTCCATTTTTCCAAGTAATTTATTAATTGGTTCGTGAGTATTTGGACTTGCTTGTTTGAAACTTCTGCAGCGAAAGAATGCGCAAATATTGCTGTATCATCAGCATATAATGCGATATTTGTTTTTCGAATGAAGGGATGTCATTTATATAAATATTAAATAAAGTTGGTCCTAAAACCGAACCTTGTGGGACTCCTGAGATCGTTGACTTTGTGCTAGATGTTGATTCATTAACCTTGACCATAAATTTCCTTTCTGTTAGATACGATGCAATCAGTCTAATTAGGTAAGGGGGACACTTCATTGTGGGCATCTTATATATTAGTCCCGGTATCCATACGCGATCAAATGCTTTTTCGAAAGCGAAAAGTGCCATAGTTGTTACTTTGTCTTTATTAAAATTTGTTGATATTGCGTCGGTAATTCTCACAATTTGTTGGACTGTATTGTGTTTAGATTTGAACCCAAACTGCTCTAACTTTATTATATTGTTCCTTCTGAGAAAACTTTCTAGTCTATTGCGTATTAAGTTTTCGGTTATTTTGCTAATACTGTTGAGAAGGCTTATTGGCCTAAAGTTCTCTGGTTTATGATGGTCTTTGTTCGGTTTTGGGATGGGAATTATATTTGAACTTTTCCAGGTAGTTGGGAAAAATTGTTGTTTGAGAATTGCATTTATTATATACATTATTTGGATTATTACTTTTCTAGGAAGATTTTTGAGAATTTTATAATCTATTTGGTCCGGACCGGCAGCTTTGTTGTTACGTAGTTTTTTTATTATTCCTACAATTTCTGTTGGTGTTGTTATTATTTTGGCATATGTTTTTTCTGACATCTTTATTGGGTTATTAGTTATGGAATTTATGGAGGAAACTATTAGGTTTTGTTCGTTTGTGTTATTGTTATCATTTAGCTGAAATAAGTTTTGAAATGTATTGGCAAGTAATTCAGCTTTACCTTTATCTGTATATGCGGTTGTGTTGTTTATATTATCTATAAGTGGTGGAATTAGTTTATTTTCCTTTTTTAAAGATTTTGTAAATTTCCAAATGCTATAATCTTTGGTGTTTAGGCTTGTGAGTTTATCTTCCCAGACTTTATTGCGAAATTGGGATATATTCATCTTTATTTCCCGGTTTAGATGGTTCATTTGGAATTTGAGGCTGTTATCTTGGGTGTTTTGCCAGCGTTTTCTGACCTGATTTCTAAGTTTTATTAAGTTTATTGTGTTTTGGTCTAACTTGTTTTTGTTCAGATCTATTGTTTTGGTTTTTGAGTGTCTGTTTTTAGCGTCTGCAATTAGTTTTGTAATTTTGCATACTTCTAAGTTTATTTCTGCATTGGTTGTTATTATGTTATTTACAGATATTTGTGTGTTTAATTCTTGTCTAAAAAGGGACCAATTTGTTTTTTCATATGATGTTATTGAAATTTTCCTAGGGGAATAACGGGGGTGTAGAATTGATATTATTACCGGGTTATGGTCAGAGTTCGTTTCCTGTAATGATATGGGTTGGGAGACGTGTGTTATGTATTTGGATACAGCCAGATCTACCGTGGTAGGTCTAGACCCATTTGATGGATAATGTGTGGGTGTTTGTGAATAATGTATTGTGTGATCTAATGTTTGTGTGTACCGTTCGTGTTCGTATAGGGACTTTTCCATATTATATGATTAGCATTGAAGTTGCCAATTACCAATGCTTTTGTGTGTTGAAAAAATGGGTCTAAGTCTGTATCTGTTATCTTATTTTTTGGTTGATTATAAATTGAGGTGATGGTTGTTTGTATTTGACATAACTCAGTAGAGATGTTTTCTATTGTAGATGTGTTATTGAATGGGAGAGATTTGTGTGGTATGTTTGCTCTAATTATGACGGCAACACCTCCGCCTTGAGCGTCTAAACGGTCTCGGCGGTATACTGCGAAATTTTTGATTCTTAGTTTGTGATGTCTTTTTAGTGACGTTTCAGAGATAGCTATTATATCAATATTGTTTTCTTGGATAAAGTTAATTAATTCGCCCGTTTTTTCTCGGAGCCCGTTGGCGTTCCAATGCGCTATTTTTAAATTATTCATTATTGATTTGTTTAAGTATTTCTGTGAGAGCTAAGAATTTCTCTCCATCTGAATTACATGTGATAAGCATTTTGTTTAGTTCTTTAACGTATCTTAGCATTTTATTCATGTTTATGAGGTTATTTAATTGCTCTACTTCTTTGACTAACTCGTTAAATTCATTAATGTTCGAATTGTTTTTGTTGTTTGTTTGTACTTGCCTTTGGTGATTGGTTTCCTGGTGTTGCTGTTCGTGGAGATGCTCCCGTTGATCTTGTTGTGTATGTTGTTGATTTTTACGTTGCTCCCAGTAGTTATACGTTGGTTCAGGGGCATCTATGTGACTTTTTCTTGTGGCTTGTGGTTGTTCTTTGCTGCTTATACGTTCACTTCTGGCCTTGTATATTGGGCAGTTTATCGAATTACTCATGTGGTCCCCTTTACAATTACACTCTGTTGTTAAATGATCACCCAGGCATTTTAAGCACACAGGGGGTGCAAAACAATTGGTGGCTGCATGGCCCCAGCTTTCGCAGCGATGACATTGTGTAATGTTGGTGCGGCTTTTCAGCCTTTCCCAATATGCTTTCACGTTAAATACTAGTGGCGCAATGGCTCGAATTTTGTTTAATGTGATCTCTGAGTCCGTTGTTACTAAGTATAATACCTTGTATTTTGTTTTCATTCTGTGCAGATTATGAACAGGAACTTTGCGTTGATTTTTTAACTCACTTAGTATTTCCGTTGTTTCTGGAGCTTGATCAAGTCCTTTTAAGACAAAGAAATGAGTTTTTTCCGTTTTTACGGTATATGTGTGGAAGTCAACACCTCTTGCTTTGAAGAGGTCAACGATTTTTCTCCATTCCTCGACAGTTACCGCTTGCACAATTACGTTGTTTTTCGTATACTTAATGCTGTATCCGGATTTTAATGTATTTTTGCAGCTGTTGAACAGATTGTTTGTTTGTACCTGGTTCTCCGGCTTGAGGTGGATAACTAATGGAGGCGGGGTTGTCTTCTTTTTAATTGTGTTTTCGTCTTCTGGATGTTTATCATTAGTTTGCGGTACATTGCTTAATTGTTCGAATCTATTTTGTACTAGTACCTCGTAGGGTCTTTTTGATTGTTGAGTTTCTTCAGTTGAAAGTTTTCTTTTTTGTTTTCTATTAGTAACGTGGATGAATCCTTGTTCATCTTCTGCTGGTTTTCTACTCGTGGTTGTTTCTACTACCATTGCTGAGTTGTTTGGTTGGTCAGTAGTGCTGATCCCCGTCATTATGTCTTGAAGTTTTAATTATTTTATTATAACTTCCTTTAAAAAGGAAACTATAACTCGATTTGTCTTTCGCACTTGTACAGTCTACTGTAACGTTAGCTAGACACTACTTCACAGCTAGAGGTACGTTGCGATCTGTACCGTAGGACGGTCAGGACGCGAATGCAATGATCAGGACCCTAACCGTTGGGCTACCACCCATTCAAATTATATTGTTACTTTATCGGGATACATTTATTCTGTTAATCTTTCTAGGCCAATTTCTCCTAAACGAGGGCTCACTAGGATAAACGGCTTTAAGGTAAGGAACCTTGTTGATGTGAGCACAACTCTTTACGAATTGATACTAAACTTTAATTGGTCTAACAATACATTATTTATACCGTGATCTAATCAGACCAAGGTTATTAATAAGTGGCACATATTTAAGTAGAATTGCTGAATATTATTATTACTATTATATTATATTAGACAATTGCAACAATTAAATAGAACAATTATGTAAAACTGCTGAATGTTGTTATTGTTACACAAAACAAATCTGTTTAATCTGAGATTAAACATATTGCCAATCCGACAAAACAAAGAATTTAAACTGAACAATAATAATTCATCAACAATAATTATAAGCTTAAACATTATTCGTATTAGATAAACCAATTTCTGATCACTGCAATACTTCACTAATACTTCATTCATTAATTTCTCGGAACTGTATTTCCATAATCTTCCTTTAATCGCCCATGTTTTCTTAATTGTTTTTTCTTGAAATTGTCGCCTCTCGAGATGACTTCGTTCTTGCTATACTGCCTATGAAAATTGCTGCTTTGGTTAGGCTGATTGCGGTGATTGTAGCTGCTGATGCTGTAGCGATAACCATCATTATTGGACTTATTGTGTCGCCCATCCATTTGTGTGATGACACTGTTCATTTTGGTTTGACCATTGTGAGAACGATTGACACTACACACTTGTCTTCTTTTTTTCAATTTTTTCCATTTTACCTTGGATGTCTTCTGTTGATCACCATTATTGAGATCTTTTTGCACTTTCTGCATATCCATTTTACTTCCATAATGGTTACGACAAGATTTGTTCTTGTTCGATGTATTCTCCATTCTTTCTAATTCACGTAGTTGATCTTCGCATGTCGTTATAACCATACTTACAACTTGCTGTGATTCAACTTCTTGCCTTGGAACTGCTCCAGAGATGATCCATCCCAGTTCAGTGTTCTGAGCTAGTAGACCATCACTGGATTTCAATAATCCTTGTACTATGATGTTTGCATGTTCCTTTACATCTATAATCATGTCAATTGGACATGACTTGTAGTAAGTTGGATCAGCCAATATTATATTTTGCCAGCTGTCATTAACCATAAAATCAAGGTCATCGTTTGGTAATGACTTTGTTAAATTTTCCAACACTAATGCTTCGGTCAGCATATTGAATTTACTTAGGAATCTTGGTTGCAAATTAATCGTCACTGTATGTTTTGCTGATATCTTTGCATCTCCCACTCCAACAATGTGAACATTCACCTTCTTGCGTGGAAGAGCCAATAAATCCGCCGCATTTTCAGAGATGAATGATGATTGTGACCCAGGATCAATCAGTACTCGTGGATACTCTGATGGTACAATTGATTGTTGATGATCTTTCTGGTGAATTCATTATATGGCTAATTGGTTTAGGAGCAGCTGCTATGTCTTTTGTGCTTGAACACATCTATAAAAATAAGAGAAGATTACGACAACGGGGACTACGAATCCTACGTATTCTACGAAATCGACGAATTCTAAGAAATCTACGAAATCTAAGAAATCTACGAAATCTGTTGAGGCAATGTTGGATTCCGTAATTCTTTTGACTTTCTATTCGACTTTAAATGTCTTGATGTGTGTAAAAAATTAAAGCACTATAGAAATTTTATGGTGGAGTAGTAAATTTGTTCGGAGCGTGACGAAAATGCGGGACCCCGTGAGACCAAAATCCTTCACCACTAGCAGACAGCTGAGCGTTTGATTTAGTACTAAAGACAGTAAAAACTTCGTCAAAGACAAAGAAAACTGTTACAAAAATGAGTCGCAATTGCAGGTATTTTCAAAGCAGAATTGCACAAAAATACTTTTCTACTTAAGTCAAAATAAAATCTAAGTTGTCTTCCAAATATTAATTGTGGTTTAATTTATCGGTTTTCCATAGTGTTGAGAGCTGCAAAGTATGAATAAGCAGCCTTAGATAACTGAAAAGAAAGATTTTTTATCAATAGTTGTATAAAAAATTCTTTTTTTTTTGCATCAATTAACCTGTGTGGCTGTTGTGAAATTAACAATAAACAATCGACCGAAACCAACACAATCCTGCTGCTGCAAACGTGTCATAATTATCAATAAATCGGCATTAATCGATTTCGATGCACAATTATACCACTCGGTATCGTATCGATAAAATGACGTTTTAGATATCTGCAATTTAAGACAATTTATCGAAATAATTAATTAATAAAAATGTATACTAAATTCATCAAGAGTTCCTAGATTTAAGTTGGTACCATTGAGTCTAGTGATATTTTTAGGGATTTATTTGTTGGTATTTTGTTTTAAAAGACTTCTGCCAAATCTAGTAACCCTTTGCTCTATGAATTCACTATATATCAATAGGTATAAATACTTCATCAATTAAAAGTCCGGCTGGCCAACAATTGAGAAACATCAATTGCAACGAAAGTGCGTAAAGATAACCGAAAGCATTCATAAAAGCAACGCCATCGTTCAAGCTTTTCGATAGGATATACAATTCGAAACATACAGTTGTGACGTAGAGGAAAAAATAAAAGAAAATCTCCCAACCGGCGAACGAATTGAATAATTTCAGATAACTGCAAAATTGCAAATTGTTAAAAATTGTTAAAAAATATATACCGGAAACCAAATTCGACTAGCTACTTAAGAGGAAGAGTGGGAGAAAGTCTCCTCCTATTCACGGATTACGATAGAACAATTTTTTTCAATTGCTATTGTATGGAATATCAACAAAAGAACAGACTTATAGAATCACGAATTGAATCCAAAAATTACGAAAAGAAACGATTCTTTACCTCCTACCAAACAAAACTAATAAATGAACATTGAAATGAAAAATCAGATAGTTACTTTATTTACGAATGATCAGATAATACCTCTCAGAAATTATACATTGTGTGCAAAATTTCCTTTCATTCCATACACGCCAGTTAGATGTTAAGACTAACAAAAATTACTGAGAATCAATTTAAAGTAGGCAATTTTTTATGAAACAATTTTTTTCTACTATTGTAAAATTGTGCAGCAATTATGGTTGATAATTTCCAACACCTTTAGACACATATTGCTCATAAAAAATGTATTTTCATTTATCTTTTTTTATTGATGATAAATTCAAAACAATTTATTGTAAATCGAGAATTTTCTATTAAATTGCTTCGTTGTCACTTTTTCTGATTTTTTGTAATTTACTTATTAGTGTCAACTGAATGTTTATGAAAAGTTGTAAGTCTCACTTGTGTGAATTATTATCATTTCATAATAAAGAAATAAGTGAATTGTATCGATCCAGAGATTCGAACCTATCACCTCCTGTTTGCAGCATTAAGCTCATGACGTTATTTAGCAAATCTTAAATTGTTTGTAACTTTGAAAAGAATAAGACACAGTAGAGTCCGTTCTTGTCTAACTCATTACAGAATCTGATGTATCTAGTCAATGAACAATTATTCAAAAAGCATTATGAGTACGACAAAGACAACACATGTTTGTTCATATTCCTTTCTTTATCAGTTAAATTCAACACGTATTTATAGTAACTTGACTAAGTATGCGTATCTTAACAACAGTGGGAGACTTCCTCCCACTCCTTCTTATGTTGCTAGACGAATTTGGTACCCGGTATGTATACAAATAATCACTCGATGAGAAAATTATGGTCTTATGGTCGTCAATCCACTGTTTAATCCGTTCCTCAACAACACCATCATCATTTCGACCAATTCGAAATACCGTTATTTTCTTATTTAAAACTTGATATTGTAAACGAATCAATGAAATCAATAAAAATGCAACATAATCACAACAGATGGCAAAATAGATTAAGACAACCCACAAAGTTGCATTAATTGTGGCGAATAAAAAATAAAAATAAAAAAATAAATTCTGGTACATAGCAATCCAACGATAATTTGTTTAGAAAAATCGATTCTAAAACAAATGCACTACACAAAACTGTAGTGAAGATGAAATGGCATTTGATAAGGAATAGTGTCATCTTCATTTGTTTTTGATAAGATTGTTGAAATTCACCATCTAATTGTTAGATGTTTAGGAAATCTTTTGTGGTTGTGAATAATTTAGAAATTGTCTGTTGGAAAATGCACATTATTGTAATTTTCAACATACCCTAAAAACCGTTCAAAAATTGTTATGTATAAATCAGTGGCGTAGCGAACATTATGGCGTCCCCTTGTTAAAATCATTACTAATGTAAAATGAGTGGCGCCCGTGTCATGGTAGACCCTCTGGCACCCCATCTCGCTACGCCACTGCTATCACCGAAAAATGACGCTTACATGGATCATAGTTATGATCGTTTCGAATCCAGCAATAGCCATTTTGAATGTGATTTCTTCATGATAGAATTTATGTATTGATAAATACAATAGAATCATCGATAGAATAAATAATGGGACTATTTTAATTAAATTTAATTTTCCCAATGGATTTATGCCCATGATATTCAGATAAACTGTAAGGAATTGTAGGATCGCTTGATGGGGCTCCATTTCGTTCAAACGATTCCCAAAGACTGGATTGAAAAAAAAAATCTAATTTCATTATCGATATTCTAATGAAAATGCTGATTATTAATTCAAATAATATCATCGACAGGTGTGATTATTTTTTTATATTAATATTAATGAGAACTGAATTATTAATTTTATAATTGTAACAAATTGGAGTGGAATTATGGATGATGGATATCGGCGATGATTATCTGAGAAAAGATGAATCAGCATTTCCCATGTTAAAGCATATATGAATCTGTTTCTGTCAGCTTTTGTTGTGTTTACCGACTTGAGCCAACTGACCTTGAGATTTTACCTTACTGGCAGCTGTCCGCATCAGCATTTGTTGTGTCTGCTCAAACAGTTTAGAAATCCAAAGTGCTATTCAAAAATTGACGCATATTTTTAACTTTATCAACCTTTTCTAACTGCATTTGCATTAGAAATGTCTACAAATCGTTCCAAAACTACTAACTGATTTAAATTAATGAAGAAATTTTTAAAAAACCTTAGAAATTTGATCAAAAATACATTGGATTGTTAAACCGAGCTAATAACTTGTAAGATGTCGCTAGTGTCACCTTTGAAAACTAAGATAATATAGAAGAAGGCTCGCGAATCCTTCAATGCATGACGGGAAATGGGTCAAGCTGTCGCGCCACCATGCGTGTTTCAGATATACTAGTACGTCAAGGTATATTATAAGAAGGTACTCCAATCCTGCAATGCATGACAGGAAATACGTCAAGCTTTAGAGATGTCATTGTATTTCTGACACACTCATGGAGGCGCGACAGCTTGACAGCTTGGATTGGAATACATTTTTCTTTTTATGTATTATCTTGGCGTTTTAGTACTTCTGACACACGCGTGGTGGCGCGACAGCTTGACCCATTTCCCGTCATGCGTTGAAGTATTCGCATACCTTCTTCTATATTATCTTATTGAAAACTATAAAATTAAGGCGGGACTAATCGAATCGAAGAACTGCAGATTGGAAAGGAAATTATACGTATAAAATCTTGGTGTTTTTAAATACGCAACACAAGGTATACGAATAATATCTCCCCTCCATTATGTGGGCGATTCTATTGGTTGAGCCACTATCGGTCTATTTGTATGTTTAACATATATGTAATACTCCTATATTGCTAGCGGCCATAAGTGGAGGTCTCACGAAGAAAGTGAAATAGCAAATGGCTATTTCTGTCTCTATCAAAGGACCCAACTCGTTGTCCGCATGCGTCGCGCCTCTCGCAAGGTAATTGACAATTCGGTAGTTAGGGTCGTGAGTTCGAATTTTACTGGAATATTAATATATTTTTTTTTAAATTAAATTAAAATTATGAAAATAAACTAACCAATGTTAAATTCAAACTAACGCTACGTAATCTGACGGACATGCGCATCGGATTGACACTCAAAAAAAAATCTCCAAATATTCATAGGTACTTTTAGGTTTTCACCATCTTTGTTAGGATTTTTTTTGTTTTTGTAGTGGTATTAACACTGAACTAATGATTGGAGGCACTGATCTCAATAACTGGATAGAGTATCCCATGTAATGAAATTGGCGAAAATCAGCGCCACCAAATGACGGGCTAGGGACTAAGGAAAATGTAACGGCGCATGCGCGTGTAAATATGCGGCTACTAGATGTAATAATTTTAAATTATCCGCCAACGTAATTATAGCCTCGCATGCGCACAATCGCTTTATTTAGTTCCCCGCCTCTCATTTGGAGCGCTGTAGTATTAGTCACTTTTTCGTTTTTACGCCATAAGGATCAGCTATCCAGTTATTGAGATCAGTGATTGGAGGGGACAAGAAATGTCAATCCGCTGGGCATGCGCATAAGGCGCGACGTCCTTTCAGAGAGCTAGACATATATACGTCTGCACCGTAGGATTTCGCCGATTCCCAGACTCGACTAGCAGTATAGGAATATTACATACATGTTGACATGATGTTTAACCTTTACGGCTCTCTCATTATAACTGTCTATCTCTGTCTATAGTGTATCAAATTCCAAAAAATTACTATTTCCACTAAAAAAGCAATAAAAACAGTATTCAGACACACATATTTGTAAAATAAAAAGATAAATTGGAATAGAAGACTAGAATTATTCTAAGATAAATTTCATTTATTTTTTGTTAAAAACAATCGAAAGTATGTACATAGTTGCAAATATATATTGTTTTCTTTACATAAGACACCCAAATAATAGAACATTACATAAAAAATACAAACATATACATATGGGGCATTCCACGTCAATTCGACCACTTTTGAACCTGACCATTTTGTACTTCATTAGAGACGTTTCTCAGAATTTTTTCAATTTTTTTTTACCCACCCAAAAAAAGCTATAAATTTTTCAAAAAAAAATGGCTCTTTTTTCTTTAAATAGCCGTAACTTTTTCAAAACTTGACCTATCGGGACGTTTTTTTCGCCAAATCTTCGTTTTTAAATGTACTTTTTAGAAAAAATAAATAAAAATGATCCGAAGTTATCTTCAACGTTTATTTTCAGATTTTTTGAAAAAACCGCAAATTTCTCAATGATTACATTCCTTATTTTTTTTCTTTTTCTTATATCAAATTTTGTCATTTCCTACAAATCCTCTGAAATTTTTAGAAGGGTGTTTTTCCGATTTCTATGTTTTTTAACTTGAAAAGAAATGTTATCTTCCACTTGAAGGAAAAATGTTGTTTTCACCATATTTCGCTTAAGACCTTTCTGAAAATTTTTTAGGATGTAGAGAGAGCTTCAAAATTGAAAAAATAATAGTAATAATAAATAAAAATGTTGATCATCGGAAAAATTTCCAGTAATTTCGAAAAATTAAAAACAAAATAAAAAAGGAGTATATTTTTTTCTTATTTTTTTTTAAAAACTACTTTCAAAAACAAAAATCTTCTTATTTGATCGATTTTTGAGGGAACTGAGCTATTTGTCGAAACAATTTCTTCAAATAGCTCTAGTTCGCTCAAAAATCGATAAAATAACAACTTTATATAACTTATAGCACATTCCTGTCCTACTTGTTCCTGACTAGTCAGATGGTGCAATTAGATTTTTGCTGTTCTTTTGTTTTCGAGTTACTTCCGGTTTTTCATTTTTTCGCGATTTCAAAAATGCCTCATATCTCGTAGGCTATCGAAAAAGTTCATTTTCTTTTCATTGTTTTCAATGTAGTTTTTAAAGCTGATTCTATTTAGCTAATTATATTTTCTCGAGCTTTCACCGTTTTTGAAATATAACACAAACCTGTGTTTTTTTAAATAGAACATATATCTAATGTATTGCTCATTAAATTGCTTATTTTTTTCTGATTTCAAATATATATGGTTTGCTATAGTTATTTTCAAAAATGTGAGAGTTATTTGAAAAATTTCGATTTCGAAGGGAAAAATTCCTAAAATCATATTCGAAAAGACTTTAGAGTGCTATGAAACAATCGTTTTTTAGCTTGTCAACGAACTATTATTTTGGTTGCTATTTATTTATTCTTTTGTTTTCTTATTTTGCAACAGGTAAAATTTGTTTCATGGCACTCTAAAGTCCTTTCGAGTATAATTTTTGTAATCACTACTTGCGAAATCGAAATTTTCAAAATAACTCTCGCATTTTTGATAATAACTATATTAAACTATATATATTTGAAATCAGAAAAAAATAAGCAATTTAATGAGCGATAAATTAAATATAGGTTACATTTAAAAAAACATAAGTTTGTGTTATATTTCAAAGACGGTGAGAGCTAGAGAAAATCTAATTAGCTAAATAGAATCAGCTTTAAAAACTACACTAGAAACTGTAGAAAAAGCGTCAACTTTTTTGAAAACCTACGAGATATAAGGCATCTTCGAAATCGCGAAAAAATGAAAAACTAGAAATAAGTTGAAAACAAAAGAACATAGCAAAAATCTAATTACACCATCTAACTATTCAGGAAAAAGTAGGACAGTGCTATCCGATAGTTTGTACGAGCTTTCCTCATAGGAGATACCCTGCAAAACCATCGAAAATGGTCCATCCTGTACAGTCCAAATCTTTCGATTTATCGTTGTGTGCATGGAGGGGTCCATTGGTCGTATATAAATTTACAATATTTTTTCAGTAATTCAACAACTAAATAATAGTTTTGTTAGGATTGTCAGGCCTTATTGGAAATTGAAGTTACTACAGTTCTTTATACATCGGTTTGTGATTTTGTACCTCATAATAAGACAATTCAATTATGTAAATTTTTCAAATATTACTGTTGACTTTATTTGATTTAATTTTACAACCATTAGTTTTATTTATTTATTGTATTTATTGTATTGCCCTTTTTTTGTAATTAATTAAAATTAATTTCTGTAATAACTATTTCCCTCTAATGGAAAAATAAGAAGAAAAACAATTATTTATCTATTTAGTTTTTACTGTAAAATTACATAAATGTTATTAAAATGAGAATAATAAAACTGGCTGGCAACTATTGTTTTCAACCACAGACCGAGCAAGAGACAGTAATTTGACACCTGTGCGATAACGAGAACTGTTTATATATGTGTGTATGTATGTTACTGTGAAAGTCTGACATTGGTGAATGTCCGAAATATTTCATTACATTGTTGTACATTCGGACTTTCGATGAACAATTTCAAATTCTGCATCGCCACGCGTCAGGTCATTATTTCAATACAAAATTAAGACTTCAAAGTTCCTAAATTGCATACATGATGGTGTAACTAGAAAGTAATTAAATCTATGTTAAAAATAACCTAACTGAAATATATTCTGCGCATCATAGTAACCGCCCTAACTCAGAAATAAGGGTATTTAGCAAATATTTCGGACATACACCAAGCGCCTATGTCAACATTCACCAAATGTTGTTGTTGCCCGCAATTTGGACTTATGTATATGCTGTATATCATTATGTCATCTGTTTGTATACCGACATAGCATGCTCCTTGAATATGCTTAAAAACCTTGCGCTGGTTGTTAACTTTGACTATCGCAACGTCTGCACTCTTGTTTGCATATATATTACTTTTATTTTTGATGACATTGACATTAGGCTCACTTATAATTATGAAATCAATCTGTTTTTTGATAGCCAGCGCATAAGATGCATCAAATGAGCCCCGGCTCCTGGCTTGATTAATTTGAAGCAGTTTCATTGGTGATTGAGTTCAAGAGTTTAAGATAGACGAATAAACGAACAATAAATAAATAAATAAATAAATAAATAAATAAATATATGTAAAGGACTTGACTAGATAAAAGAAATATATACGATGTAAATAAAGTGTATAAGCAAATATCACAGATCAACGGTGTATATAAATTAATAACTATCACAGACCAGCGGTAAATTCTAAGTATCACAGTCCAGTAAATAATATGTATATATAGGAACGTGCACATAAAAGATATCACAGTCATGATACTCGAGTTTATCCTACCTTTTTGGTGTGGAAACGCTCCTTCTGGCAATTCTCAAGGCCATTCTCCACGCGCTGCACTGGGATGACCCAGTTTTGTGGCCATCCTCATCACACAGGGCACACCGGATGTTGTTGGTGCACTCTGATGTTTTGTGGCCCATTCCACCACAAGTGAAGCAGCTCTTTGATCTATCTTGCTCTTCAGTGCATTCGTGAGCCCTGTGTCCAAAGCCCCAGCACCTGAAGCACTTCACTATGTTTATACGTTCTTCAACTATTCCTTTTACCAGGCCAATCGATATAAATTTATCTTGGATGAGTGTCATAGCAGCGTCTTTGTCTATGGTCACAGTCACGGTTTGGGTTTCCCCACGTGTGGGCCTCAGCTCGCTTACTTCCAGGACCCTGCACTGTCTGTCGGGGAATTTGTTTTTAATAGCATCCTCTACCTCCTTCTTCGTGGTTGTGGCATCGAGTCTCCTCAGGTACACAACCTTTGTATCTTCAGAAGCCCTACCAATTTGTCTAATATTTGTCGTTTTCATTCTGTCTTGTATTATATTTTTTAGATTTTTTATTTTAGCGTCGTCCTTATCAGTGACAATAAGGAGTTTGCCATCTTTGGTGCTGCGTATGGTACGTATTACTCCCTTATCAGAGTTAGTGCCAACGGCCGTTTTGACATTGTTCAACAGCTCCTTAAAGTTTGCACCGTCATTCCCCACCACAAGAGCGTATGTGTTTTTTGGTCTGTTAGTGTTTGTCTGAGTCTCCGTCTTCTGTTGGTTTGGTAAGTATAGCTTGATTTTAACGTCCGTGTCGTTAAACATACACTGTAACATTTTTTTTGTTGTGTCTAAGTCGAAGTTATTGGTCAAGTGGGTTGTGACATTTTTAATGTTTTCTTCAATAACCCAATTTTTGGTCCTGCTTAGCAGGTCCCATAGGGACTCTAATTTGTCATTTATCGTCAGTTTTATTATATTCTTTGTCTTTTCTTCAAGGACCCCTCCCTTTTTTATCCTTGTTGTATATTCAATTGTATCGAAATTTGAGTCAATTTCCGCGAGTTCGGGGAAACGCTCTTTGTATATCTTCTGAATACCTTTGCCCATCTCTCTATCCTTCTCGTCAACTATAACTACTGAGCAGTGGTCGGTGGTAGCAAGTGGGTATCCATGCACAGCTTCAACATTTTGGAAGACTTGCTCCTCCCATGTTTTATCCTTTATCTCCTTCCATCCCTGGATATCGCTCACCTGTGCCACCTGCTCTTTAGTAATGGGCTTTCTCCATCTGTGTACAATAATTTCATCCATGCCTAAGTCGGTTTGGCATGAGACTTCCCTAGTTTCACTAATATCGGTTTTTTTCTCGTTTAGTTTATTTATCGTTTTATTGAGACTGGCCTTAATCAAGTTGTCTGTACTATTCTCCATCTTGAGTACATTGACCAGTTCCCTTAATTCCTTTACTGCCTTTTTCATCATCATAGGAATATTATCTTCTTCATCGCATAGTTGTATTAAATGGTTTGTCTTTTTGACTATGTCACATACTGTCTTGGAGTTATTTAGCATCTCTCCGGAGCATATCGTGCTCATTCCCGAACTTACTCTTCTGTCTCGTTTCCTCTTTGTCGTCTTTATTGGTGTTTCTTGTCCGGACAGGCGTTTCCTTTTTTGACAGATTTTTCCAAGCTCTTCTTCTTCTCTATTCTTGTCACTTTCAGATCCATCCTCCTCCTAAGTGCTAAGTGCGGCTCTCATTGAAAATTTAAATCCCTTATAAGATAAATAACCATATTAATTTGAAATTAAATTCGAATTCTGTATTTAAGTATTACTATGTTACTATTGTGTGGCTCTTCATGACATACGAGAAACCGGACTGCGGCTCTCATTGTCCTAGTATGTGCCCACCCCTGGTATATATGTATGTATGTATGTATGTTTGTACTTATGGATGTATGTATGTTATGTGTAGTCGTAGTCCCCTAGATTGACTCGAACGTTGATTGGTCTGTCAACATCACTTCCTTACTATATCTGTGGCGGTAGTTTATCGATGAATTTTGTCCTAAAAATCACGAACCGTACTTTCTAAATCTGAACATTGTGGGAAAACTAAATGAGTGTTCCAGAAAAGAGTTTGAGACGGACGTTCGGAGATCATCACTCCTCAAAATTATATGAAATGCATGTGAAAAAAATTTGATTTGAGAGCAGGAAACCGAAAGTACGAAAGTAGTAGGATTTTCACATCGGATTTTTTTTTTAAATTTGGGGAAAAAAATTGGGAAAAAAGTTTAAAGCGGACGTTGCCCTATGCGCCACCAACATTTTTATCTATCGACAGTTTCTTCAAATTAAAAATTACGACTGTGAGAGCGAAAATCATTGTACATTATAATCAAATTGAGCATTATCCTCGCATTAATAATATCTCTAAAAAGACCAACACAAATACGAACCGATTTCATATAAATAATTCTACAATAATTCCTAATAATTCTAAATAATTTTCTACCAGAAAAAACCGTAAAAATTGTTATAGAAACAGTAACAATTGAAAATCAACAATTATCGACCTGATTGGTAAATCGCCATTTTTTACTGACGTGGTCGTTGTTAAACTCGGTACGTTTGTGGTGGTTCTGCCGAAATTCCCTGTACAGAACGCGATCTCCAGAGCCCCAGTAACCGGGTAATAAACAACCGGAAACGCAACTCCAGAGTCCCACCACCAACACATACGAGTATAACAACCCTGGTTAAGTTACGCCACTGGACTTGTAATGTTGATGAGAATGACTCAATTCCCCACTATTAGTTAGCTTCGCATATAAATTAACGAGATTTCTTGAGATTCAGATTAATTCGTTTCGATTCATTCAATTTGGTTAATTCATTTCAGTAAAATCGTGTCAGTTTATTTAGTTGTTGAGTATTTGGTCAATTCATTGAGTAGTTGTAAAGATCGTGTGGTCACTGAAGAGTTGAAAAGGAAGCTGTAGTCATACCTAGGTCGAGAATAGTATATCAACTTTACGAATCCAGAGTATCCGAGCTAACTATAAGATAAGTAATCTACTGTAATTAATTTTGGTTATCTTATATATCGATTAAGGGAAAAGTTTAGCTTTATTTTGGGTTTAAATAATTGATCTTAAGTTATTCAAAGTTGTTTTAAAGGAAATTAATCAATTGATCTGGTTTTATCATTCTCCAGTGAAGTCGCGCAGTTCCGATAATGGAAATAGGTGTCACGGACTCGCACCCTGGAACTATGAGAGGTTTTAGTCGGTATGCCACATATAGGAGACTCCGACACCACCTGGTAGTCAAAGGAGACACCAGGTGCCTTTAAAAGGCTTCCTCCCATACACAAAAAAAAACCGCAATACAGATTGTCTAGAACTTCCAAGGTGTCAGGTTGTCTATCAATCGCTAGAGTTAACCAGTTGTTTTCACAACTTAAAATAATTCAAAAATATAACTCATTGTAATTTATTTATAAGTAATTATAAATAAAATCAACCTGTGTGGTAATTAGAGAATTTTATTTCAACAAAAGAACACAAAACCCCCAAACCCTCTTGCAACTCTAGCGTTAGGGTGGTCATTTATAGAACATCTTATTTCATACATTTTTGTGGACACTTTTTCGCTTGAAGGCCCATAAAAGATTGTCCTCCTTATCTCTACACTCCATAGCCACAACCTATAGACTCCGTGCTCCCGCACATCGCACGTCCAGGTTTTTTTTTATTTCCTAATAAGTAAAGGGCGGATATCTGCTCCAAGTTGGAGCAGGGCAAATTCTAGTCTCCTGACAAATTCGTATAGAGCGTATTGGCAAAAGCTGTTGTACCTGCATAATGTATCTTTTCTTGTGAAACGTTTCTCTCTACAAATAAAATCCGAACTACTCCGAAAGTAGAGAAGCAGTGGACCAGTTGAACTGCTACCGTGACATCGCGACGTTACGGCGAAAAAACAGGTGCCTAGTTGTACCGTATTTCTATGAATTTCTGGTCGCTCTCTCTCATTCTTTAAAGGACGACTCGTTAGGGGCAAGAAACTGATGTTTTTGCGATAGAAAATTTAAAAAAACAACAATTTTTGACAAAAATAAATAAAAAAAAACTTTAAAATTATGAACACATTTTTGTTGATTTGTTCTACGTGTCTTTTCTTATAAATTTATGTAAATACATGCATTAAAATTAAAACTAATTAAAAAACGAGAGAATTAAAGTAAACTGAGACTTTTGTATCTAATATGAATTATTTGTTAGACTGATTTTTGAGATAAAAATAGGAATTTCAATTATATTTAAAAATTAACTAAAATGTAATACGAACAGGGAGATGTCCATTTGGTCATTTCAATACGCGGATTTGTATGGAAATGTCTCGTGAGACCACCCTTGTAAAAACTCCTACAAGTGTATGGTTGTTTTCACACGACCGACCGATTATTGTAACAATTCGTTCAGTATTAATCGTACACTGTTGCAAGACGTTTAACATGTCGAAAAAAATTAAATATACGTATGATCCCCTGGATCTTATTGAATTAATTGAACAAAGACCCTGTATATGGGACTTACAGTTCCTCATTTTACTATTTACAGGAAGATTGGCGGCATTAAACAATAAAGCTTACCAATGTTTTATATTATCGGCAAATTTCTAAGTAAGATTTGTTTCTGAAACTAATGTTATACAGTAGATATGAAAAATAACCGGAAAATATATAGAAAAATAAAATAAAAAAGAAATGGAAAATACATTGATATACCAATTGACCGTTTTTTGTGTTATGTAAAATGTAAAAAAAAGTATAGATGAATAATAGACGGTAACGGAAAATCGAGTGCCTAATGGATAATCGAGATTCTACTGTAGAAGTGTAGATGTGAATAACGTTCAATTCTTACGGAGTGGTGCAGAATCGAAAAATATCTATGCCCTTTACTAATAAGTAATGATATTAATTATTCATACAGTTGTCAATCATTGTTGGTTGCTATTGAATTTCTCTAAACAACAAGCAATTGTTTTTGTTCGTTTGCTGTTGGTTGCTATGGAGTCTACCCATCTCAACGGTAAAGTAAACACTTTATCGTGGATGTGGGTAAAGTGCTACTTTACTATCGAGCTTTTAGCCGATAAAGTAGGACTTTAACAGCAAGTATTCAACAAAATGTATTTTTTTATTATCATTTAATTGCTTGAATTATTCATCTCTTTATGGAAATACAGCGACAATTTTCCCATATTAAAACCATATATGTAATACTCCTATATTGCTAGCAGCCATAAGTGGAGGTATCACGAAGAAAGTGAAATAGCAAATGGCTATTTTTGTCTCTATCAAAGGAAAAAAACTCGTTGTGCGCATGCGCCTCGCCTCGCAGGGTAATTGAAATTCGGCAGTTAAGGGCCGCGGTACATTTGGACGCATATGCACATATGCGTTGACGGCTCTTGCGCCTGTATGTAACCGGTCCATTTGGGACTCTAGCGCATGAGTTATTCAGCTGACAACTGTCAGAAAGCGCGCCAAATGGAGCGCGTTGTTTCTTTGTTAGCACAAATTCCGGCTTTATTGGAATTAATCGAAGACGAAGAAAATTAAAGTGTAGTAAATAGCGACATAGAAGGACGTATTATTTTATCTATTAAGGAGAATGTAAATATACCGAGAATCAGGAACTATTTTGAAGAAATCGTACCTAGTTATAGTGATGAGACGTTCATTATATTCATATATAACATTTGTCTTTTACATGATGAATTGGCAATTGATATAGATAGAAGTGAGGAGAGTTTTGAAACAACAATAAATATAAGAAAGTGGAGACATGATAGTATAATTAAAAGGGTTGTAATTTGCAATGAATTAAGGATCAGAAATAATTATTGAAATATTTTTTTTATAAAGAAATATAGTTTTTGAATTGGCAAACTGTCGAACATCTACAAATCCTTATTCTCGGAAGGCCACGTTTAATCAAACAAAGAAATCTTACTAATAATCAAGAGAAATTACAGAACAACAAGAACTAAATTGTAAAACACCTAGGTCCACTTTTTACAAAGCTGTGTACATGTTAAATTATAAGGATAACTAAAGAAATGTTCCAATGCTTCATTTGCCAACCGATGAATGACTTTTTTATCATCTATTGCTAACGTTGAGAAATTAAGACGATAAGTAATCTTTGCATAAAATAAATAAGCTTGTAACTTGTAACACTGAAATTTTCCAGCCATGTCATATAAATATAAAATGGTAAGCAAATAAGCATTACATTGTTTAATACTAACAGCGAATTATCAAAATTCAGACCAACGTAAATAACCATCACATGTTTATTGGGATTAGATCTAAAAAATTAATTTACATTTATTATAAACATGTATTAGGAATTTAATACCAATTGATCTGGTTTAATCTATGCCAATATTTGAATATTATCCAATGATCGGTAATTATTATTATTTGTAAATTTTTAAAACCAAACAGACTATCTGTCAATTTTCAAAATTCCACGCTTAGACGCGCTTTCGTTTCCAAATCGAACGACTTCTGTCAAAGCGATCAGCTGATGTTGTTAGCGCTAAAACACCAAATCGAACGACCAAAAATAGCGTCTGTAAGCGTGAGCGCTCAAAGCGTGAAAGCGTCCAAATCGAACACAGCCATTACCTCGATAACTCATGCAGCCGTATGCGTTGTTGATGACGTCACATCAATATTTTGATGACGTCACGGCTGTGTTTGTGTGCGCATGAGGCGTCAAATGGACCGCCTGAAAGAATACATATGCGCCTATATGCGCATATGCGCCAAATGGACCGCGGCCAAAGTCGTGCGTTCGAGTCCTACTGGAATATTAATATATTTTTTTTTAATTAAAATTCGAAATTAAAGAAATTATGTACAGTTCTACAATACAAAAGTAATAAAAAATAAATCAAAATAAAAAAATAAATTAAGCAACCACAATAATTGAAATAATTTAACCAATTTTAAATTCAAACTAACGCCACGTAATCTAACAGACATGCGCAGCGGGTTGACGCTAAACAAATCTCCAAATATTCTTAGGTATTTTTAGTTTTCCACCAGATTTGATGGGAATTTTTTTGTTTTTGTTGTGTAAAAAATTAAAGCATTATAGAAATTTTACGTATTTTAATTTAGAATTTCTATATAGACATCCAATTCAAATAGCAATATCGCAATATCGTCAAAATGAGCAACTGTTTTTGAAGTGAAACTTCTTTACACGCGGTAGGGTAGTAAATTTGTTCGGAGCGTGACGAAAATGCTTGACCCCGTGAGGGGAAATCCTTCACCACTAACGGACAGCTGAGAGGGAAGAGTGGGAGCGTTGCCATAGCGTCGCTGCTACTCTGTCAGCTCTGCTAACTGTGTAAAATAAACTCTAGGGTAGTTGGTGTCATTGATCGATGTACGGCGTCCTCTGGAACAAAACTAAAATTTCCTGGCCTACCGCGATTTATAAAAAAATGAACTTCATCTCTAACGTAAGAAGTTTCACTGCTAACGCGCTGCAATTCCACGCACTTTTAATTTTTTTTTTTAATTTGAAATACTGTTTTTCGGGAGACGGCTTGCTTATCCACAGTTCTCAAAGTTGACAGGAGTTGAAGAGTTGCTTAATAAAGCAACATTGTTGCATTGGTGAATATATTTATTTGACACGAGTGTATATTTGAATAAAATTATTTGAATAGATAAAGGTGAATTTACACAGGAACAATAACTAAAGCAAGTCACAAAATTTAGCCACTTGCATTATGTAAGCGTTTGATTTAGCACTAAAGACAGTAAAAACTTCGTCAAAGACGAAAAGAACTGATACAAAAATGTGTCGCAATTGCAGGTGTCTTCAAAGCAGAATTGCACAAAAATACTTTTCTACTTAAGTCAAAATACAATCTAAGTTGTCTTCCAAATATTAATTGTGGTTTAATTTATCGGTTTTCCATAGTGTTGAGAGCTGCAAAGTATGAATAAGCAGCCTTAGATAACTGAAAAGAAAGATTTTTTATCAATAGTTGTATAAAAATTTCTTTTGTTTTGCATCAATTAACCTGTGTGGCTGTTGTGAAATTAACAATAAACAATCGACCGAAACCAACACAATCCTCCTGCTGCAAACGTGTCATAATTATCAATAAATCGGCATTAATCGATTTTGATGCGCAATTATACCACTCGGTATCGTATAGATAAAATGACGTTTTAGATATCTGTAATTTAAGACAATTTATCGAAATAATTAATTAATAAAAATGTATTTTCCCCTCACGGGGTCTCGCATTTTCGTTACATAGGGAAAATACATTAAAAAATATTTACACCCAATCGCGCCTATGGGTGCGCACATGTCAAAGATATCTCACTCGATGCCTCGCTGCCTCGCCACTTACATCGATACCTCGATGCCAGACCAAAACCATGTTTTCAAATGGGAGTGTGCATAGCCAAGATATTTTCTGCGCTACATGGAGGTTTAACGCGAGGCTTGAAGGTCGACATCCATGTATCCATGTAGGCTTGACTGTGATTGGTCAAATCACATTTAACATTTGATTTTAAAATCAACATCATAATACCCAGCGGGGTCCCATTCAATGTTATTTTCTATGACTCTTATTTGAGAAAGAGGTTTTTCAGTATGACCAACCGAACGGAAAAAATACGTTTTTCGTTACTGTTACAAGCACAATATTGGTAAGCTAAAACATAATCAGGGCTTCTATGCTCAATTTCTTAAACCACTCGAATTTGAAAATAGCTTAGGAATTAATTTTAATTGAAAAATAAATTAAATAGTACGTCATTTGTACCAACAATTTTTTTCTTACAATAAATTTAAATGTTGGTACCACGGAAAAACCTCTTATTAATTCGTTCATATAAGTGGGACCCCGCTGATAATACCTATTACTTAAATTATTAATTAAATTTATGTCATACGTATAAGGATATTATTGAACCATTAATAAATATCCAAACGATCGCATTAATAAGCAAATAATAATTATTTACTTGACGACGGGCAGTTATAAAAATGTGATCATAACCTCAATTTTTCAGATGAAGAAAAATTACAAAAAAAAACAAAAATGAATTTAAATTGCTTTTACTTATGGCATGAATGCATCACGGGCGTTATTTGCCTCATAGCGCTCTTATAGAATTATACATATAAAAACTGACTGACTGACTATTGTACGACCAGCGCGGCGGGCGGGTATTCGCTAGTAACTGTATAAAGTTCGACAGGGTGGAGCAGCATAAGTTCCTTATTTCGTAACTCAATAAAACAAGAAGCACTCAAGATATTTATTTTATTTTTTTGACTGTACGAAATCTTATAAAGTTTGCGATTAGGTAGTCTTGAAACTCTTGTCAGCCAGATGACGTTCCTTATTAATGATACACTGAGGGAACCGAACTCGGGCATTTCTCATGACGCCCTCCAACATAGCGGTATGTTTCAAGAGTCAGTGGGCGGCTGTTGAACACCCAGCATTGCAAATAACCTGACAGAAAGAAGTCACAAGGGGCAAAATTGGATAAATGCGGCGGCCACGCTATATAGCCTCTCACTGGATGCGTTCCCGTGACAAAGCCATCGAAACCCTCACAGAGTGAGCCGTTGTTCTGTCCTATTGGAAACATACGACCCCTAGGTACAGTTTATCATTTCGTGGCGAAAAAAAAAACCTCCTCAACCATATTCACATAATAATGGTCTGAATTGACTGTGTAACCGGAAAGTAGTGGAAAATAAGGAAAGGTTACAAAATGGCCGGGCGTAGCTAGGACTTTCGCGGAGCGGTCGTTGGTTGTATTTGGACAGGTGGAATCTGGTTTGAAAAAAAGAAGGGAACGAAAAGATTGGGCGCCATACAACATTTCTACAGAGTTGTGGAACTGTGTAGCTTCGATGTGTTTGTATGTGTGTAAAGCACGTGACAAATTGAAATTAAAACTTGACTTTATTTTATAAAGTAAATTTAAATCAAATAAAATGTATATTATGGATCTTCTCAACAGAAAAGCAGTTAAATCTGCCGTTAATTCGACAGAAATTTTACTAAAAGTAAACCAATGAAACGAATTTGTTTAACAATGAAAATATTTCGAAGGAACCCTGTGGAAAAAGTGCGATAGAAAATGTTAAGTTCCATTAAGAATCCTGATAGGTCTATGTGGATCGAAAAATGTCCAGATAAGAAATGTATTGCAAATTATCAGTAAAGACAAAAATTTGAAACTTATGTGGATTTTCCACATTAAAATCCATATGATTGTGGATTTTTTTTGATCTTATTAGATTTTATGTGGAGCAACAAATAAGCTTTTTATCTATTTCAATGGGAAAATACCAATACGGTCAATTTTATAGGTATTTACAATTTTATGTGGTCATAATTTTCTATTTGCAATTTCATTTAAGTTTCATAAACTATATTTATATCTGGTTTGTGTTCTTACAAACATAAAGGTATTAATGAGGTTGTACCATTTAGTTCTTCTATTGGACTTTAATTGTAATAGCTGACTTCTTTGTGTGATATCTATCGGTCTTGATCATGTATTTACAGCATCAAAAATATAATTATTTATAATTTTTCACAAGGAACTGCTGTTTCAAAAACACATTAGATTCCAATAACTGAATGCGATGTTCCACTTATTTGATTAAATTAGTAAGAATAAGGATTTGTTAATCTTTTTTTTATCGGCTAGAACAAGCATATCATGGGAATAATTATGATGGGTTGAAATAAGGATTTCCCAATATATAAAGGATTAATTTCTATCGGATAAAAGCTCCACATTTTAATATATTTCTATAATTAGCACACTCATAAATATTACGGTTTTGTATCGAAATTTTCGCATAATTCGAAAACCCACGAATAATTCGAAAATTTTCGAATTATTCGTACACCCCTATTCATATATTATCTTAGCCGATACACAATATAAGAAAACTTATTATTTGTTGAATTTTTTAACAACATATCAAAATACTTGGCGACAATCAGTGCTGTTGAGAAGTGTATGTCTATACTACTTAGCAATTCCCGGTAAATTTTCTGCTGTTGTGTGATTTATGTCGCCTATCGTCTGCGGAATAGTGGCAAGCCGTGGGCGCCGCAGGTGGTATTGCTCAGTTGATGTCAGCTTATCTAACGTGTTGAACCCCCATACGATTTTAATCAATCTAAAAATTGATTTAACAAAATCTGTAAGTACTAATGTTTGAATAAGTGTTGTCTTTATTGTTCCCGTTTTCAAAGCATAATAACAATAATTAACTTATCGAAGGAGAATACAAAATTCAAAAATCGATATTTTCATATAATAAATGGAATAATCTATTTTTGGTAAATTCTACGAAAAAACAAGCATGATAATTAAAAATAAATTTAACGATGTTGATGTTACTTCTACCGATATAGTGACCGTGAAACTGAATAATTATAAATTATTGAAAGTCTAATAAACTTTTTGTTTTAGATGAAAAGTAAAAAAAAAATCTCATAAAGGCGAATCTCGTGATGACAAATTTGAAAAACTTAGTCAACAATTAAAAGAAATGGAAAAAAAGCAAGAAGCTTTTCAACAAGTGGCCTCAATAGCTTCCAAAACGATCTTAGCAAATTGGCAGCAATTTCAAAGTAACATATTATTATATAATTCTTTAGTGCAATTAAAGTTATTTTAACGTATTATTTTTTAATAATGGTTTAAACAAAGTTATACTGTATTGAAAGTCTTTAAAATAATTCAAGCAAATTTATTAACAAAAATTACAGAATAAAAATATTTTTAAGAGCAGCCGATCAATCCAAACAGCAATTCACCCGCTGACCGACTGATGTCATGATCTCATTGCTGGCTGGCGGCGGCCTCGACTTGGTATCATTCGTACGTGCTTAATCGCCGATTTCAGATTTTTATTACAGAATAAGTTCCGAGAAGAGTTAAAAAAAAACATATATGCTAACAATATGCTAACACGGCCCTCCTGACAGGAACTTCGCTCTCGAAGTCCAAATGTCCAATACCTGCAACACAATTATAATTGTTACCTTCTCGTAACAAAAAGTTCCACCTAGTGACTAAAGCACACAGGTGTAATTTCTTGAAATATTTGACATTTTCTTTCATTCCGTTTCATGCTTAAAGACTAGAAACGTATTTAAACTAGAACTCATTAAGCCTTGCACACTTTTAAATAATATTTTACCAATTTTCTCTCTGCTTATCTACTCACACAATTGTTGTAAAATAGAAGTTCACTCAGTGTCAATCTGAGAACACAGACATGATTGCATAGAACTTTGAACAATTTTCCATCTGATGTCTAAAACACACAGATGTGACTAAATAAATTTTTGAAAATTTTCCATCCGATGACTAAAGCATGCAGATGTGATTTTAACTCTTCCATCTGATGACTGAAGCATACAGATGTGTTTTTAACTCTTCCATCTGATGACTGAAGCATACAGATGTGTTTGCAAGATTTGAAAAACTTCCGTCTGATGACTAGAGCACACAGACGTGATCGATTACTTTCATAGTAATAAAACAACAAAATTTTCTCAAGCACACTTACAGAAATGCTTAGATTTCGTCAGCAGTTGGTGATTCCAGAAATTCAAGCAACTCTTCCATTTCGCAAGCAACCGACCAGTCACTGGGCCATAACCTTAATTGCTCTTTGGCAGCCTTAGTGATGGCGTTTTTTCCCAACCGCCGAATTTCATACCGACCTTCTGGAGTAATACTAACTATCTCATACGGTCCCATGAATTCGTACTGTAATTTACTTTTATGCATTGTCGAATCGCGATGCATTAATACAATGTCTCCCACTTTATACTGAATTATATCCCTTCGTTTGGCGTTTGCACCAACCCCCGAACTTGTGCTTGCATCGAGGGCTTTCCGCACTTTTTCTCGATCTGCCTTTAGATTTCTAAGGGGACGAATATCCTCAGCCAAATGCTGAACCAAACTCTGAACCAAAGGTGTCGAGGTCGTAATGCCTAACAGAGCTTGCAGAGGTGTCATTCCAATTGTCTTTTGGACGGTCGTGTTAAGGACTAATTGGATTTTCCACAAATGCTTCGGCCATTCTGATTGAACTGTCGTTTCGATTCGCAGTAAATTCATTATGGTTCTCATATACCTTTCCACCTGTCCGTTCCCTCTATGGATATCAGGCGTGACGAAATGATAATTGACACCCCATATGTCGAGGTAACGAGTGACCTCCAGATTTTGAAAATTTCGTCCAGCATCAGTCACAATTCTCTTTGGCGTTCCAAACAAAGAAAAGAAATGTTGAAATTGTTCTTTGGTTTCCTGTGATGTTAAAGTTTTTAAAGGAACCAACAGACAGTATTTCGTAAAAGCATCGACAAATACTAATATGTGTTTAAACCCTTCGGATGTAGCCACCAAAGGTCCTAAACAATCAGCGTGTATAGTATGTAACGGTTCATCCGGTTTTGGCAGTGGTTGAATATAACCCTGTAAAGGTCCAGTACGAGTTTTCTTAATAGCACACAAGAGACAATGTTTACAATAATTGTTTATAAAATTTCTCATACGAGGAAACCAAAAATGTTGTTTGATAGATTCACGTGTTTTATCAGCAGAAAGATGACACTGCTCGTCATGGAAAATTCGAAGCAATCCGAGGCGGTTTTGCCGTGGTACAAACCAACGCAGCACTTTTGTACCATCCGATCGAGTTTCCTGATATAGTAGCATTCCATCTTTTTCCACATATTGATTTGAATCGACTTTTCCAGTCTTTAGTTTTTCTAAAATATCTTGTACTTCAGCATTACCTCTTTGGGCGATACGTAACCAGTCATTGTGAGCTACTCGGCGTACGACTGGATTCCTGCTGAGAAAATCAACATGCGGCAAACTACTCCCCTTACGGTACACAAGCGTGAAATTGAAATCCTGCATATATGACCACCATCTAGCAACTCGTGGAAGTAAGGTCTTTTTATTCGCTGTCGTCTTCACAGCATTGCAATCGGTCACAATGGTAAAGCGGATGCCCAGTAAGTATGCCCGGTAGTGCTTAAGCGAATTCACAATCGCAAGAGTTTCCAACTCATACGAATGATAGTTGGCTTCTGCAGGGGTAGTCCGCTTACTGAAATATCCGATTACACGTGTTTGTCCATCACTTTTCTGTAAAAGAATGCCTCCATATCCAATAGCGCTTGCGTCGGTATGAAGTTCCGTTGGTATGTCAGGGTCAAAAATAGCAAGCAACGGTCTTGAGGTTAGATGTTGAATTACTAGATCTCGAGCTGCCTGTTGTTCAGTGCTCCAAATAAAAGGCTCATTATTTTTCGTCAACTTAGTTATGCAAGCTGTTACTGAAGCAAAATTAGGGATAAACTTGCGGAAGTATCCTGCCAAGCCCATAAATTGACGAACCTGTTTCGCATTTCTTGGTATAGGAGAATGAGTTAACGCCTGTATTTTCTTTGGATCAGGACGAACACCTTCAGCTGATATTTCACGTCCAAGATACTCAATTCTTGTCTGCAAAAATTTGCATTTCGCAATATTCAGTGAAAAAACAGCAGTTCTTAGAGCTTCGAGCACCTTTTTGAGTGATTCAATTCCTTCTTCAACTGTTTCGGAAGGAATTAGAATGTCATCTAGATACACGAGCGCAATAGTGTCTTTCAAAGGCCCCAATGCATTAAAGACAGCCCTCTGGAAAACAGCGGGTGCATTAGCTAACCCAAAAGGCATTCTTAAGTAGTCATAGTGCCCATCTGGCGTGACGAAACCAGTCTTCTCTACAGACTCTGGGTGTACCGGAATTTGATGAAATCCGGATGCCATATCAAGCGACGTGTAATATTTTGCTTTACCCAACCGATCTATCTGAGTATCGATCAATGGGAGGGGATATCGATCTTTTATCGTATGAGCGTTCAGTTCACGGTAATCAACACACATGCGATATGGACCATCTTTTTTTCGTACGAGCAAAATGGGACTAGCGTATGGCGATTCACTTGGCCTAATAATTTCATTTTCGAGAAGTTCTTGTGCTATCTCTCGAACGGCTGCACGCTCGGTAAAAGAAAGACGAGGTGGTGCACGATTGACAACGTGACTGTCCATTAACCGTATTTTTAAACTCGCAGTTTTAATTGCTGGCACTTTATAGCCAGTTGTTATCATATCGGAGTACTCTGTTAATACAGAAGAAATAAGATCGTAAAATTCATCAGGCACAACAAACGCTCGTTGTGAAGGAGTTTCCAAGACTCGTCTGATTCCAGGAACGTGTTTACGAATTACTTTTGATCCATTTTGATCCGTAAATGTTACAAGGTCAGGGTCCTGATATAGGTTACACCCAATAAGTATGTCAAAGTCCAGAATATGCGCAGGGACCAATAAAAACATTAGTTTAGTTTTCACTCCTGTTATCTCTACATTGGCTTCAAATTGCTCGCTTACAGACAATTTACCAGGCATAATGCCCTTCAGTACTGTGGAGTGCTCTTCTATTTTACTTGCAAACATCGGTCGGAAAACTTCTGATATCAGCGAAACGTCAGAACCTGTATCAATCAATCCATTAAACCGAATTCCATCAACAAAAATTTCTGTCGGAGTGGCAGATTTTCCTATAGTGCAAAAATGCACTTTTCGCCTTTCCTCAATAGCGTCCTTTATGAAACATTTTTCAACAGTATGTCCCGTTTTGGCGCAAAAACTACAGATTGATTTATTGTCGGTTGATGTACTCGGTTTGGGTTGAGATTCACTGATTTCTGATTTAGAGCCCTTACGCGACCCGGATCGACATTGTCTACGCAAATGTCCAGGTTTACCGCAATTATGACATCTAATAACAGGTTTATTATCACGATCTCGCGTACCGAAATTTTTACGCTTAAGAGGCGGTTCACTTTCGTCGGATGTTTGTATTCTTTTGGTAAAAGTGGACAAATAGGCCAACAGTTCTGGAATTGTCTTACAGTCACGCGCCATTGCAGCGTCCTTAACATGTGACTCTTTAATCCCGAACACCACTAGCTCAACGAGATCGCTATCATTCCACTGGACTCGTAAATTTTTCAACATTGCAGTCTTTTTATGCACATAAGCGTCATAGGTATTACAAAAACTACTATCGTAGGAAGCCGCTTCGCACAACAAACGTCCTAAATTACGTCGCGGTGGAAAAGCATCGGCAAATTCGCGTTTAAAAGTTATCCAATCACGTACCTCAGGTGTCCAGTCGTCATACCACTTTTTGGCGTTTTGAATTAAAAAGCGTCCCACTCTCACCAGTAATTCCACATCTGACCATTCAAAGGTTGTCTTGATGGCTTCCACTTGGCTCAACCATTTAGTGGCGTCATCCCTTTCCGGGTGAAAGATAGGAAGGTCCACCTGATCCGGCGGCGGTCTGTTGGACTTGATCGCTTTAATGAACTCCGCAACCAGCGCTTCCATTGCAGCAGTTGACTCCGAAGACGCTTCGAACTTTTCCATTCACTGTTCACTCAACTCAGCACACACACACTTTACTACACCTCGTGGATTTGAGTAATATCCCACTTCTGATGAAAGTTTTAAAATAATTCAAGCAAATTTATTAACAAAAATTACAGAATAAAAATATTTTTAAGAGCAGCCGATCAATCCAAACAGCAATTCACCCGCTGACCGACTGATGTCATGATCTCATTGCTGGCTGGCGGCGGCCTCGACTTGGTATCATTCGTACGTGCTTAATCGCCGATTTCAGATTTTTATTACAGAATAAGTTCCGAGAATAGTTAAAAAAAACATATATGCTATAGTCAATTTTTTAACCTGGACGTGCGATGTGCGGGAGCAGGGAGTCTGTAGGTTGTGGCATTATGCGACCAACCTGGGTTGCCAGATGAAATTTTAATAAATCCATAGACAAGCTCATCAAAAATCCCTAGAAATCCCTAGCTGGTTGGAAGGCAACTCAAAATACACTGAAGATAAGTGGGTGGCATAAAAATAAGTTTCATAATATATTTTTTACTACAAGCAATATTCAAGCAATACAAAATACAATACTAAAAAACAATTAAAATACATACTGTACTTAAATGAGAAATTAACAATTATTTTTTGGTATAAATTTGACTGTTAATTTTTATTAATAATTGTTTCCAATTTCATAATAACAACTTTCTTTTTTTTAACAACTGTTCTGTGTGTAACAATGTTTCCGGGGGACTTTTGTTACGAATTTTAGTTTTATTTAAATTTATTTGCGAGAATACCCTTTCCACAATGGCACTAGAATGAGGCAATATTCAAACAATAGTTTTTCACTATAATTGAACTTTCAAGCCATCTTTAAAAAGTCCCGTTTTGGTTTTGTGACTTTCCAAAACTGATGGTCACCCTTTCGTCATTATTATTGCATTGTTTACCCTTTAAAGTCTAAACTAAAATTATTTACGGAATATATCTTTATATATATGTAAAATTAAACTTTCATTTTTAGTTGAGAACAATTTATTTTACATTTTATTATATGTATTATACAAAACGTTCAATCTATCTTAATAAAAAAACTAGCGAACGACTTCAATCCCAGTATAATCCCTCAGTTTTGGCTTGCCCCTCAATAAATAATTTTTTTCTATTTAACCGTCTTCAACTATAAAAAATTATATTATTGTTATATCTTTTTTCATCCGATAATTTCGTTTTTGTTTCCTATAAATTATTATGGACACTATAAATTTCAGACATGCTCATTTTATTCTTATTATTATGTAGATAAAGCAACCTTAAAAATATTTATATATATTCAGGACGCCACTGAAACAGTATTAGACAGTGTCCAGGTGACCCTCCCACTCTGTTCCCTGAAAATGAAAAAACACTACCCTACATAAATCTCAGTGAGTGATAATTAGTAACTTGGCTGAATGTTGGTTCTGCACTGGAATGCAAGTTAGTAGTTGTACCAGTAGAGGTCGCTCACAAAATTTTATGCAAGTACTTTGTTATTTGTTTAATATAAAAATAAAATTATATCTCACATAAAAGATATAGTATGGATAATTGATTTAACAATTTAAAATTGTTTCCTCATTTGTCCCTAGATTATATAAAATATCAGAAAAAATCCCTTTGTCCCTCGAATGGTTCTAAAATCCCTAGATCTAGGGACAAATCCCTAGACATGGCAACCCAGCGACCAACGATAACTGTATAGGTGGGGCGTGAGAGCGAGACAATAGTCGTAAATCTTATGCCATAGGCGTCCCGCTAGTGGCCAAAACAAAATACAGTTTATCAATAATGTGCATTTATTCTACGCCACTGCAGGTCTCGATAAACCTGACGCCGCCTTATTGATAGTTGACCTTCCGTGATAGGTGAGCGCCAAAATGTTTTTACAAACATTTGTATACAGACTTTGTAAACAGACACACCACTATTTGTTGATTACGGCGTGAACGATCTCTAACAATATGCTAACAGTATTAATTAATCTACTTGTCGATATTTAGGTACGCGTGCAGCAATACCAACAGTAGTGCAAGCGATCGATTTTGAAAATAAGTACCTCCACCAGTAGGTTTTATTCGATTGGACACCGGAATGGTAAATTTTTATTATAATTAAAAAGCTTGATTACGTTTAATAATTTATTATGGGTTAGAAATTTAAGAGTCAATCACTTGTAGCTTATTGGCATTAATAATTGAATAATTAATCCCGTAATTAGAAAAACAGTCATTTAAGAATTTTAAAATATTCCTACCTCTTCGTAGTCAATTATCTCGATAAATTTTTGTATAAAAATTTTATTAATTAAATTTTCAATTGAACGTGATTTTTCCAGTCAGTCATGTGATGTGTTCATTCAAGTTCAATAGTAGAGGAACTGCCAATAAAAAACCTGTGTTTTTTTAACGTAAAAAAACTATTTTTAAATTGCTATTTGTAGATTCATTGTGGTCAAAATATTTGGTTAACTACGCAGGATTACAATAATGCAAAAGCTGCGTCATCATCTAATTCCATGTTTGTCAAAAACATAGCTATGAATATATTTACCCGCGACGTATTGAAAAATAGCAGCGTGACGGGTAGCAAAAGTAACCGAACAAAAGGACCTGCAAAATAAAAACTAGACCCGGTTAAAATGCTGCCGTAAGGGGTAAGTAACTTGTGCAATAATGAAAATAAAATTTCCTGAAGCTTATTAGACCTTTTTGCAGATATTTACAGATTTTACTTACAAGAACATAAGAAACTACCGGAAAAAAGTCAACATTTTTAAGAAAAATCCCTCAAATTTGAATCTAATTTCGAGAAGTTAGGGTTGCCTATTTTGGTATTTAAAAGAAAAACAATCGAAATGTTACAACTGTAATCGATTGCTCGTTCTCTTCAAAAAATCACTGACCAGTAATCCTCAGCTGACTACATTGCGCACCAAACTGTGACCATTGGTGAGTGCAAAGACCTTTGATAGAGTTCTCACGGGTTGTTGTCAGCCCAATACCGCATGTTTTGTTTAAGCACACACCCGCTCAACTTAAATTAAACTTCGTCACTGAAAAACACAATCGCGTCGACAGGAACATTTTCAAGGAGCACTTCACATACAGGCATACCGAGGGCATGTTTCTTACAGCTTAGATATTTTCAGGTGATCTCCAGTTCTTCTTTTGGAAGGCAAGCTGGGTTGAGATCACTGAACTGCCCTTGGAAAAGCTAGCCTCTACAGCAAACGATCGCTCTTCGTTACTACACCGAATGATGACAACTGAAAGAAAGGGTAACCAAACTTATCAAATGAGGCCACGCCCAGCCCACCAAGTCCCTGCCCTAGCGCTTATTTCAAGAAAAGAAAGTTAAGCTGCCCCACCCTCTATAAAACCATAATAACAATATTATACGATTGTAAATCCGTTTAGTGTGGAGAATTGTAGAATGAGAAACATGTGCTCTGCCAGTCAGTTGTAAGATGAACGACCTTATGCCTCTCAGGATTCTCGTCAGTTTGATGAATAACTTTGAGGAGTCCATTTCACCCCTTAAAACGCAATAAGGGCCGCTAAGAAAAAATATGCATCGCTTATTTTTCGATGGACAACAACATATTAAAAGCTCAAAAAAATCGGAGGATGACACTTCGAATAGTTTCCTTGTAAATCTTAAACATTCTCATAGAAATAACGCTAGTAATTTCTGATACAAAAGTGATCTTGGTCACAACTGATAAATTCTTACAAAAATCTGTATCAAAAAATTTTTTCGTTCTTATACATATTGTTCAAACTGATAAATTCTGTTATAAAATTCTTGATATTTTTTAAGAATTTATCAGACCTTTTCCACAGGGAAGGTTTCTTTCACAATAAAATGATCTAAACTTCACATTAATTTGTTTAATTTGTCTTGCGTTGACGAAAATGATCAATAATTATTGATAATTTTCAATATCCAATAATGTTAATTTACAAAATTCCGATACTCTACATTAGTCAGTTCAGTTTGTATTATGTTAAAAATTTAACGTTAATTACTTCTTGCACAAACAGATTATGGTGGCGGTGTATGAATTAAAATAAATAAATAAAATAAATAATAAAATAAATTAAAAAGCACAATTTTTTAGCTCGATGAATACAAATTGAACTGTCCAGCAAGAACTATCGGGGAGGTTGTAGATTTATTTCTTGCCAGGAGTGGATGAAACAAAGAAAAAGGATGGGTTGGACAAAACAATGTGAAATTGTTTTGCAAAATTGTTGCTGAAACTTAAACAATGATCTTCAAAGAATTTCGTCATCCGTAGCAATTTCATCATTGACACTGACTATAAACTCTGGTGCCGCCCCACCAGTCATGTAGGAATTTTCAATTTTGATCACATTACTAATGCACTTTTGCCAGTTTTCACCACTAATTTTGTTTGCTTTGATTCTAATTGCGTTCACAACACTTGCACTTAATCTTGGTGTTCGATTAGATGTTCGGACAGCATGCTTCAACTGGCTCCATATAATTTCAATCGGATTAAGGACGCAATATGGGGGCAGTCTCAGTACTAAAATTATTGAATGTTGTGAAAAGTTTAAATTAAATTGATTAGTTTACCTGTGTGTCCATTATCTTCAGCCATTTTGTCTACAATACAAATTTTATCTGGAAGACCACTCGTCTCGCCAATTCGTCTAAGAAGTTCTTGCTTAGTCACCTTTGATGGCAATGAAATACCCTTTTTTCCATATAATTTACAATGTCGCTCTTTTTTGTAGACATTTTCGGTACACTTTCTAAAATTCGGGAATGGTATGATGCATTGTCCATGACTATCACTGATCTAGGAGGCACATTTTGTAATAAATTGTTTGTAAACCATCTTTCAAACAATTGTGCGTTCATATCTTGATGATAATCAGCACTACATTTGGCGATGTTTTTAGCCGACAACAATAAGCAGTTTGGCACCCATCCATTCTCGGTGCCAGCGTGTAGAATTATCACCCTTTTCCCTCGAGACGGTGGAGTAGCCAAACAACAATTTCCAGAATCATCTACCCAGCCCATGGCTCCAACATCGTGTGTATCATACCAGGTTTCGTCAAGGTAGATGATGCTTCGACCTTCCTGTCTATATTGCCTTACTTGAGCGATAAATTTTCTTCTTAAGACATCCATGTACAACGAGTCTAGGATTTTACCTCGCTTGTCAATTTTATTACGCAATAATACTTTGCGTAAAGTTTCCCTTTCATAATTAAAAGGAAGTTCACGTTGGTGAAATTCATATATCAGCGAATCTAGTGTCGGAACCTCCTTTCTCTTATAAATTGAATAAATAGTCGCTTTTATTTGTTCTTTTATTGTGATGTCTAAGGTATCAGCTACCGTTCTAACTGACATTACTTTTCTTGCTAAAGCTTCTTCTGGTTTTGTTACTATCTTATGAATAGTGCTATAGGGCTTCTTTAATAAAGTAGCCGTTAATTTAATGATAACAAACTTGAAATATGATGTATTCTGTTGAATATTGAACCAATACCAATGATGATATCAGTTGAATACTGGACCACTACCAATGATGATACCAACACACCAACATAAGTACCAATTTTCGTATCAGTGCCAATATCAATACGGTGATAACAACAATTATATGTTTTGCTTGAACTAATCTTATCCAGTTGATATATCCAATTAATATATCAACTTTTAGATCCGGCTCGAAGGACTAATGAACGATTTATCGTCTCCAAAATTTTTGTTGAATTTTGGGATGTTGTATAGTGAAGATCAAATGAAAACTGCTGTTCTAATTCGTGCAAATGAATGTAATGTGTATTTACTAATTAAATTACTACCTTCTCTTGACAATTCCTGTAATTACATCCACATTGAAAGGAACAAAAAACGTTTCTAGGTGGGTTGAATGCACTTACCACGTTTTTAATAAAGAGGAAATTCTTCAACATTCATGCAAAATTTAAAGAAAAAGTTTGGACCTTTTGAAAATACGGAAGAAAGACTTTGAGTTTCATAGATGGAGAATACTTGTACATTCATAAGCACTTCCAAAAATACAAGTCCCGAGTCATCATGGCTCCTAAGACGTAAACTACTATGAATGAAGATTTAGACATTTTAGACCAGTATTTCTTCCTGTACCACTGAACAAAATTTAATTAAATTTTGTTAGAGATTGTTTCATCATCGTTCGGACCGATTGGGCGTAAAGACGTACCATTTAAATGGTCGTTCATTTGTATATATGTTACTGTGAATGTCCGACATTTGGTGAATGTTGACACAGGCGCTTGGTGTATGCCCGAAATATTTGCTAAATACCCTTATTTCTGAGTTAGGGCGGTTACTATGATGCACAGAATATATTTCACTTAGGTTATTTTTAATACAGATTTAGGTAATCTGCCTAATATTCCCCACTTTATCTACATTGGTTTCTAGAATCCCACTTTCTAGTTACACCATCAGGTATGCAATTTAGGAACTTTGAAGTCTTAATTTTGTATTGAAATAATGACCTGTGACGCGTGGCGATGCAGAATTTGAAATTTGTTCATCGAAAGTCCGAATGTACAACAATGTAATGAAATATTTCGGACATTCACCAATGTCGGACTTTCACAGTAACATATACACGTAGACGAGCTTATAGAGTACTTTTTTGTACATATTGTCTGCTACAAATGTCACATTGATGCGGTTTTTCACCTGTATGTGTTCGTAAATGATTCACTAAAACATGGCTACGTGTAAATTTTTTACTACAAAAATTGCACTTATATGGTTTGTCATTTGTATGAGATCGTAAATGTACTTTTAAACTAACTTCTTGTGAGAATTGTTTCTTACAAATATCACACTTGAATGGTTTCTCACCAGTATGTGTACGGAAATGATTTTGTAAAATATGATTACGTGAAAATTTTTTATTACATATACCACATTGGTATGGTTTTTGATTAGTGTGTGTTTTCAAATGCATTGTCAAATGGATCTTTTGGGGAAAACATTTCTCGCACGTATCACATTTATACGGTTTATCACCAGTATGCAATTTTAAATGACCATTCAATGTGAAATTATGCGAGAACTGTTTATTACAAATATGACATTTGAATGGTTTTATACCAGTGTGTGTTCGTAAATGTGTTTTTAAATCACCTTTACGTACAAATTTCCTATTACAAATATAACATTGGAACATATTTTCACCGGTATGGATTTTTAAATGTGTATTTAATGCATCTGATCTTGAAAATGATGCATCGCAATGATTACAAACGTACGGTTTTTCACCGGTATGTATTCTTAAATGTGTCGTTAAATTGTATATTTCGACAAACTGTTTGTTGCAAAAATCACATTTATCACCAGTATGTGTTTAAATGATATTTAGCAAAGGAATCCTTTATTACAAATATCACAATGGTGGTTTTTCAGCAGTATCTTTTTATCATTATGTTTATAAATTAAATGTCTTCTTAATAAAGCAAATTGTGTAAATTGTTCATTACAGGTATTACATTAATAGGAATTAACATCATTATTATTTGTTTCTTCTACATTATTCCACTGTAAACGTTCATCTAGATCGCCTGAAACATTTTTAAACAGTACAGTTTTTAATTAAACAAATACAAAAAGTTTCACCACAGAAGTAAATAGGGTTGCATAAATGAAAGGAAAAAACTCTTCAATAAGCTAAAAGAGATTAATGCAAAATCCCTAAATATTGGAGTTTCTTTTCCAATATACAATAATGCAATTGCTATTTATTTACATTAGTAGAAATGTATTCCATTTCTTGAGACTATTTTGGATAATCACTAGTATTTTCACCTCTGTTTAGCACGTGTTTTTTTTCTAAACACTGTCAATAATCTAGATCTCTCCTTAGCTATGAAGCAATGAAAACATAAATCTCAAAAATTTGTACAGCTTCAAATATAAGGAGAACTTGAAACCCCACAGACTTGACTAATTCGAAAATAAACAAAATTGCACCCAAGTTCCACGCTGTAATAGCGTCACACATTACGTATCTATCGCGGCCAAATTCTATTATTTTCGTTTTAATCTCTCATGTCATTGCAACGTCACCTGATTTTAGGAAGGCTCGTTTTCCAGTAATCTTTTCATTTCATTTTAGATCAGACGTAGATCTGGTCTGGCTGGCAGCAGCCGTTTGACAACCAGTCTAGTATCAATACAAGTACAAGATATAAAGTTATATTTTTCAAATACGTTGCCAAATATATCTGCCATTGTCTAATCTAAGTACATCATTCTTTATGAACACTTTCATTCTAAATCGCAGGTTTGTTTTAGTTTGTAAGCAACGCTATAAACTGAGAGGCGGAGACATAGACAGATAAACACAGTAATGTATTTTTGACATAAACGTACTCTAACGTTTCTAGCTAAAGATATTTAAATACTTGACCAATTAGCAATGTGTAAAGCAATTGTTATTTTCTATTCGTTATAAAGCGAAATAAATAATGCCAAAAAGTTTAAATCAAACAAGTGTTCTAAAATGTTGTGTGAACTTAAAAAAGAATTTATATTAAATATGGTCAAACTTCGGAGGAGAAAAACCGAAAGAACAAAAATGCTACAAAGATAAAAATAAGGACTATAGTATATTAAAATTCTGAAAGACATAAGGTTTATATGTTCATCTAAACTCCGGACTTTAGTTAATACAAAACAATTTACATAAATAAGCAGGTCATGAAAAAATTAACAAAAAAAATGTTGTAATTTAGCCCAATCCGAAAAAATGAAATAACTAGAATAAACAAGAAACTTATTATAGACGCGAGAAAGGAGAAATGAACAATTTATAAATCTTAAAATATACCTATATGAACTTAAAAATAATCCAGTTTAATATCTAAAACCTCCAAAAAACAAAGTCGCTTATTCTTGAGAAGACAAACCGTTTTTATACATAAAATATTTCTTATCGATTTTATGTCCTGATGACTTTATGACTTCTAGAATTACTACAATGACCATAAACCTGCAATCAAAATATCTGTTCAAATTTTCTATTGCAAACGAATTTATTTGGTCGACAATAAGTTCGAACGAATTTTCTATTTTAATATTCTTTGTTAATTTATTGCAGTAATTTTAGGAATCATTAAGTCATCAGGCCATAAAATCGATACGATATTGGATTCACTATAAAATTAAGGGATTGTTTTGTCGATGACATTTGATTATTGTACTGTAAAAAACTCGGAGGATTTCTGTGGTGAAGCACTACGTATTTTAAGGATAGTTACCATCATTTGTGAGCATTTTGATATTTGTTAATCACAATAATTTTATCAGAATCGGAGTTTCATTATTTTCATCATCAGTATTTGTTTCCTGTTTAATTATATCTAAATTACACCCAATTCTATGCAAATCATCTAAAATATCTTTGGTTGTATTTCTATCATTTTTATTATTACTAATCATATCTTAATCATTATTTTGTGCAGAAATACTGTGATATTGATAGCTTCTATCAAAATCTATCTCATCATCTGTATTAGCATCAATTTTCGAAATATTGTAATTGTCATCAGTTTCACAGTCTAAAATTAAATCACATTATTTTGTTATAATATTAATTCAATAGAGCTGACGAACAAATTGGGGGAAGAAATTGAAAAAACTAACATCTGAAACAGTGGTATCTCATCTATTAAAGATATCAATGATCTGCCACCATATCCACAGTCCTTTAATTGAAACTGTATCTTTATTATGTTTAAAGACAAATACAGATTTGCTAGAGTAACAATTTAGGCTTTCTTGATTATCTAATCCTCGATTATCGGACCACTGGTCTTTTTGTGTGACCGTTGTAGCAATTGCCACTCTGCCCCTGATAACAACTGTCTTTTCCAATTACTAAAATATAGTCCCATAAGTCAATACAAGTTATTTATTAAAGTCTATAATGTATAAATTGGTAAAAGACAAATAGTTTGTGATGTAGTAAGTATATGTAAATTGTTATTTAGTACGAGTGCAAGATTATTATTTCATCAAAGAATAAATCCTGAAAAATATGCCCCCTAAAAACGAATTTTAAAACATCGATTAATTAAAGTTATAGTGAAATGATGCGCGTCTGACTGTGTTGTACCGAATAACATTCTACTTTAAACGCGTTCAACTCGAAATTAATTTCTCTTTACCTCATCAATATAAAATCTTCAGTTTTATTCAACAGCTTTACTTTAAATTTAGCAGTTAGTTTCAATATATGCTTTACTATGTAGTTTATACGAATATTACTGAAGAGAAGAACTTTGAAAAAAATTTGTTCTGACCGTTCAATTGAGTTTTACCAAATTCGCATGAAACGACAAGGGAAGTTGCAGAGATGGAATGCTCTTACACTGCTAATAGAGAAGCAAGCTTAAAAAAAAGTAGATAAGAAACTGCGGGAACTAATTGCCTATCCAATAATTAATAAAATTTTAAGATTTGTTAAGAACAAGCAAAATTAGTAATCAAAAAAATTTGACCCCTCAGGGGCCTGTTTTCTGACAGGTATGGGCTTAGCGACCCCAAGGTACCCTAGCTCGGAATCTCAACGTGTAAATCCATCGTGCGGAGGAGATGAGTGGCTCCACGTGAGTGAGTCGTTAACGATGTCTTCCAGATACCAGGCGCCCTCTGGTCGTAAATAGCCTTTCTGCAGTACCCCGGCTCTGCTGTAGACGACCTTATTTTCCGAGGCTACTCGTGGGAAAAAAATGAGTACCAATTCCTTACAAAACCAAATAGAGGTGTCCAACTCTCAAAACAGGGACGGTGTTATGGGTCCACCTCATACCCATATGATAAGAAATACGAGTCTTGAAAAGGGGCCTGCTCCTCGGTTCTTGACCGTAAAACGTGTTGATGAAGGAAATTTTGCGTCAATGAATCCTTTTGCAATACAGAAGTCTTTGTTTGGTCTAGTCGGTGATTTGAAATCTATTAAAAAAACACGTGATGGGTTGCTTCTAGAGACAGTGTCTGCATCTCAGGCAAATGTTCTACGTAATGTTAAGCGGTTATTAGATATTGAGGTTGTTATTGAGCCACATGGCACGCTGAATACGTCTCGTGGGGTGATATATTGTCGTGATTTGTTAAATTGTTCAGTAGATGAAATTCTTCACGAGCTACGTCCACAAGGTGTAACTGAAGTTAAGAGAATAACTACAAAAGTTGAAGGGACGGTCAGAGATACTGCGAATCATATTTTGAAGTTCAACACGACCAAACTACCTGAAAAAGTGAAAGTTGCCTTCTACTCTTTGCCGGTTCGTCTCTATATCCCTTCCCCCTTACGTTGTTTCCGTTGCCAAAAGTTTGGTCATACGTCAGTGCGGTGCTCTCAGGATCAAGTATGTGTTTGTGGTTTACCGCTTCATGAGGGTTCTAACTGTTCAGAGCCAATTACATGTGTAAACTGTAATGGAAACCACTCCGCTCGCTCGAGAAATTGTCCAGTTTACAAACAAGAAATGGCAATACAGGAAATCAAAGTTAAAGAACGAATATCTTATAATGATGCCAAGAAGAAAGTTGTTCCTAACGCACCCCAAGACAGGTTGTATTCGAGGGTTGCCTCGACCCCTATTCCAATTGACACAAAAAAACTTGTCAAGGAACTAATCCCTTCCTTGGTTGAAGCACTAAAGAGTGTGTTGGATCAAAAAAGTTCTGGTAGTTTGCCAAAAGATGCCGTATCTCTTTCTTCATCCAAGTCACTTAGAACTACTGGGAAAGGACATGCCTACCAGATGTCAGATGCTAGCTCTGACAAAAGAAAGAGGGATGACCTGCAGGACGTTTCATCCTCGGATGAGACTGCAACTGATGCAGGAAATGCATCAAAGGTGAAAAAGAAAAGAGGCTGGAAGAAAGGTAGGCCTCGTAAGCCTCCAAGGTCTACTTCAAATTAACTGATATTTTTCTACTTCCTATCTACTCATAACGCATATACATAGTGGTATACTCTTATTTCAAAACAAACCAGAAATGGGGAAGATCTTACAGTGGAATTGTAATGGCAGTATTCTGCACTATTGTGAATTGAAATTATTAATTAATAACATTGACCCTATTTGTATATGCTTGCAAGAAACGCATCTTAAACCTCATCAAAAATACTCCTTTCGTAAGTGGTCAATTATTAGAAAGGATGCAGATATTTCAGTACGTGCACAAGGTGGTGTAGCTATATTTGTTAGAGACGGAGTGATGTATAGTCCTCTGCATGTTGATACCCAACTGCAAGCAGTTGCTATCCGTCTTTTAACTCCAATACGCATGACCGTTTGTAATATTTACCTGCCAAATAGTGACTGGCAGAATATCGATTTGCAGCGTTTAATAACACAGTTGCCTACTCCGTTACTTTTAGTTGGTGATTTTAATGCCCATAATCCTCTATGGGGATCAGTAAATTTAAATAGTAGTGGTAGAAGAATGGAACACATAATCGGAACAAATGAGTTATGCCTGCTTAACTCAGGCTCGCCAACATATTTCAATTCTAGATCTCAGTCCTTTTCTGCCATTGATCTAAGTGTTGCTTCTCCTACACTTACTTCCCGTTTTGATTGGAAGGTCTTAGATGACCTTCATAACAGCGATCATTTTCCTATAGTTATTGATACAAATGTAGAGACTATAAGTCAGTCAATACCGAGGCGCTGGATATACTCCAGAGCCGACTGGGATCGTTTTAAGAAAAACCTTGACGATTTTGCTGTCCTATCAACTGCAGAGCCTACTGTTGATTTGGTAACTAATACAATCTTACAAGCAGCTAATGACACTATACCATTAAGTTCAGAAACTGCTGTGAAGCGTAAAGTTCCTTGGTGGAATCAGGACATTGCAAGAGCTATCAAAGTAAAAAAGCATGCTTTCAATGTGTTCCGCAGACGTCCGACGACAGAACATCTTGTTGCCTTTAAAAAAGCAAGAGCTTTTGCTCGACGGTTAATACTTGAGAGCAAAAGAAATTCTTGGAATAGATATGTTTCGTCCATTACCGTTAGTACTCCTCCTTCAGAAGTCTGGAACAAAATCAGAGCCATTATAGGTAGGCGTTCCATTATCCCAATCACCCATTTATTAGTTCCAAATGGGGATGTAACCAGCTGTTCCACTATAATACTGGAAACGCTTGCGGTCCATTTTGCGTCAGTTAGTTCTACAACTAATTATAGCCAGCAGTTCCAAAGTGAGAAAACTCAAAGGGAGATACCACTTGATTTTTCAACAGAGGTGTGCATGGACTACAATGTTCCATTTACAATGAGAGAATTGGACAACGCTCTGGTGAAGGCTAAAAGATCTGCTCCTGGTCCGGATAGGGTCTCCTTTGAGATGTTGCTTCATCTCCCCGAAAGCCTTAAACACATGCTGTTGCGACTTTACAATGTACTGTGGGCCTCAAATTCATATCCTCACCAGTGGAAGGAGGCTATTATAGTCCCGGTACTTAAGGCTGGTGCCGAGAGCCAACAGCCATCCAGCTATCGGCCGATAAGCCTGACATGCTGTATTGGTAAATTACTTGAAAGGCTAGTTAATGAAAGATTGGTTTGGTTCTTGGAAACTCGCCAACTTCTTGTGGATTCCCAGATGGGTTTTCGCAAATGCAGGTCGACTATAGACCATTTGGTTAATCTTGAAAATGCCATCCGGAATGCTTTTGCCAACCGCGAGCACCTTATTGCTGTATTTTTTGACATTGAAAAGGCCTATGATATGACCTGGAGGTACGGAATACTTAAACAATTACACGAGTGGGGCCTACGCGGCCAACTACCTGCATTTGTGTCATCATTCTTGGAGCAACGTAGTTTTCGTGTCCGTATAGGTAATACACTCTCTTCACCCAGATCTACAGAAAATGGTGTTCCTCAGGGTTCCACAATTAGTTGTACTTTGTTCTTAATTTCAATCAATAATATTATGAAGGGGATAGACCCATCTGTTGGTCAGTGTTTATATGTTGATGACTTATGTATATTTTATTCTAGTAAAACAGTGGGTCATGCGTCCAGGAAGCTTCAAACAGCAATAAATCAAATTGAAAAGAACGCATCGGAAATAGGCTTTCGCCTATCCTGTACTAAAACACATGTAGTCCATTTCTGCCGCCTACGTAAGCCACATTATGACCCTGAGCTGTATTTGCAGGGTAATCCCTTAGAATGTCGACCTACAGTGAAGTTTCTCGGTCTAATATTTGATGAAAAGCTCACATGGAGGAGCCACATTGAAACCTTGGCTAGTAAATGTAAGAATATGCTCAACTTGCTGAAGTGTTTGTCAGGTACTCGATGGGGAGCTGACACCAAGACTCTCATTAGGGTTTATCAATCAATGATCTTGTCGCGAATTGATTATGGTGCAATAGTTTACTCATCAGCCAGGAAGTCACTACTAAAAACTCTCGACTGCATTCACCATGCAGGTCTTAGGCAATGTTTAGGAGCTTTTCGCACTACTCCCATTGATGCGCTCTGTTGTGAAGCAAGTCTTCCCTCTTTACACATGCGGCGTAATAGACAAATTATAAGATATTTGTGTTGCATTAAGGCACAACCATACCATCCAAACTATCAAATTCTTTTTAAAAATAATCTACAAGTCTATGTTGATAGACCTACTATAAGTGGACCACTGGCAGCGCGTGCCTCAGAGTTGTTAAGATCCCTAGGTGAACAAATACCATGTGTATTACTTAATAAACCGTTAGAATGTCCCCCTTGGACATACTCGCGTGCTATATTTAGGTTTGATTTAACAAAATTCCCAAAAAGTGATTCTCCACCAGTTTTGATAAAAGGTGTCTTTCTAGACATAGTTGATGAATACGCAGGTGCTGAGGTGATCTATACGGACGGTTCTAAAACCGATGAGGGTGTTGGGTGTGCATTCGTTGTAAACAGCGTGGCACACAGTTGGTCCTTGCCGAGTGAAACGTCGATTTTTACTGCAGAACAGTACGCCATTTGGCAGGCTCTGAGATTCTGTGAAATGTCACAGAAAAGGTCGTTTGTTGTTGTTTCAGACTCTCTCAGTGTGTTGTTGGGTTTACAAAACAAGCTTGGTGACGACCCACTGATGCGGATGTGCTGTGATGCTTATAGGACTGTGGCTGACTCTCAAAAATCGGTCGTTTTCTTGTGGTGCCCTAGCCACGTTGGCATCACGGGAAATGAAAAAGCTGACATGGCGGCTCGAGAAGCTGCTCTGGAACCACAGATAGAAGTTAGTCTGTACAAGGCCTCTGATATTAAGAGGCATCTTTGTAAAAAATTAAAATCAGTTTGGCAGGCAGAATGGGATCAGAGCAATAGCTTTTTAAGACGCGTCAAGCCTTCGGTTGATTCATGGACGCCTCCTGTATACCTGTCCCGCAACGAGTGTGTAAAAATACACCGCCTGCGTTTGGGACACACTGCAACCACCCATGAATTCCTATTGCTTGGTGAGGGGCGTCCTGCATGCCGGCTTTGTGGTCGTCGGCTGGACGTGCCTCATATTTTGTTGGAGTGCCCATCTTTCGGACGACTTCGCGCGTTGTATGGCATTCCGGGTGAAATATCACCCAATATGTTTGACGTGGAGGGTGCTAGAAGTGTCCTATCATTCTTGAGGGCTGCCGATATGTTTTCTGTGATATAAATTCTAGTCATGCCGGATATATGTTTGTTGTCGGCAGTTTTGTCCTGGTTCTAAGTGTATTGTTGTTGTTGTTGTTGTAGAATTATTATTGAGTGTACATACCTGGACTTAATAGTGTTAAATGATATGATGCAGCTAATGACCTAAGATGTCGAAGCTGCCTAAAAGAACAAAAAAAAAAAAATAAAATTTGAAGTTTCATCAGAAGCCTTATCTGGACATAAAAAATTCAGTTTCCATAATTATTATCATTATTACGAGATAAAAGTACCACTGTGACAATGACTAGCTTTCATTAAGTTCTCCCACAATTTTACCGTCTGTTAAAAGAATCGTTATTGTTACCAATTTTTAAAAGATCTTCGTCGATTTCTATTGTTTCTTATTTCAAGCTATAATCAGCAAGTTCTTGACTTATTGTTAAAGTATATAATGGAAATCATCATAGTTATTATTTATATTTTTTGAGAAGTGCGATTTCTCATATAGAATTCTATAATCAGTATCTAGTATCTTCTGATGGAAAGCATCAACCTTCTTCAACTCATCGAAACATTGGAAACATGCAATTTTCGTATAAGGGTCCACCTTTTCTATCTAAAAAAAATAACAACAATAAAAGCAATAATTAATAATAAAGTTACCTTTTTACTGTTAAATTCGACAAATATTCTATCATTTTCCAGATTGGTGCTTCTAATTTTGTATTAAATATATTTGCAGCGAATTCTACGTTTGTGTAGCAATAACACAATCGACACCTGTCCATTTTATAATTAATGTAATTAATAATAGCCAATTTATCAATATTTAGATCACATTTAGACAATCAACAATCAACATAATAGATTGGCAAAAAGTGAGGTTAAGAATTCTTACAATGCGTTATGGGAAACTTGGTAAATTGTGGCGCCCTCTAGTGACATTACAATAAGGAAACTGGAAATATACAGCGGTGGCAGGTAAAATAGGTAAAAATAAAAAAATAAAAGAGTTGAACCTATTTAAAATATATAGATGAAATGATACGACAGTTCTGATCCAAAGATAAAATTTTCTGATTGGATTAGAACTGTCGTATCATTTCATATATATGTAAAATCAAAAACGGATTCACCAAATTTCAACTATTTAAGATAGACGGTTCTACAGGAGAGGCAGTGCCTTATCTGTCCTGTCTCATACAAAAAATTAAACAATAAATATAAAAAAATACATTTTTAATTAACATTTAACGTTTTTTAATCAATATAATTTAAGTTTATTTAAAAAAAAATTCTTCTTTGCATGGCTTATTTATTGGAAGAGGCATGTCAACGGTTAAGTGTAATGTTTATGTATTACGCAATACAAATTACTGAACATAATTAGCACTAATGGTACGACTACCAGTCGGCATACAGGGTAAACAGGTTATTAACATTATTTAAAAACCTTATTTGTTATCATTTTAGTATTCTTTGTAAAGTTGACTGTTCATTCTGTATTATCATTATTTAACACATTGAAGACCACGATGCACAAATATT